>JAHDVE020010002.1:0-70396 GCA_022606495.2 Halesus radiatus | reverse complement strand
TAATATGAACTTGTCCCACAAAAGGGTATCCAGAGGGAGACCGCGGGCTGCCGTTTATGCCTCTGCCACCTAAGTATTGAGTAAGCCTCTCTAAACGTAAATAACTCCATGTTCAGTATTGGCACACAATTTGAAAGTCCGCGGACAATAACAATTTATGTTTTTCCAAATTCAAAACCAATAACGGCAACAAGACCGACGATTGAGCCGAGACGCTGTTTGTATTGTTAATAGGAAAATCAAAAAACCTCGTGAATGAGTGTTTTCATTTCTCCTGCTTCAAAAATTCGTGCATTTAATTTTTCAAAAACTTTAATTGCTTTCCTGAAACCATTTTTAAATCAAATATATTAATTGAAGACTAGAGTTATTTAGCCACATTTTTTATTTAGGAATAAAGTACATTTTGTTGTATAGAGTTTTATTCCTAGTGTACATGTGTTATTAAATTGTATTTATTTACTACCGGTTTCAACACCTTCGTGTCTTTCAAACGAATGTGTCTTGGATGAAACGAATGTGTTAAAAGCCGGCAGCAAATAAATAAAATTAATAATTTCTTCAAAAGATTGGTATTCACTTTGTGGTGTCATTATTAATAAATGAATAAAAAAGTACTCTGTAATCACCACTTCATTAATATATACATATCAACATGTTTCAAAAGCGAAGATTTCCTCATAAGGAATATACAGAACACTAAAAAATAGTTATGTCCAATACAGACAAATTTGTCTATACTGTATTAATAAAGTGGTGATTACAAAGTAATTTTTAACTCATCTATCTTTCTATTTTTATTCACAATGTAATAACTATACATTGTGAATAAAACTCGTGACGAAATGTCTTGAAATTGTTACATGGCTAATGATCAAGAAATACAATAAATAACATTATCAATAACATAAAACCGTGGATAAATCGCTGTTATTACAATAATAAACAACAAAATCCTTATTTTCAAAAATATCTCATATTTAATACGCAATTTCCGCAATGATAACTTACTTTCATTCCCAAAATTGTGACACGTTCGTATGTAACAAACCTACCAAAAGCATGTCCGAGGGTTCACCTTGTACTCTCGCGGGAGTTTATCCAAACTCGTGTTCAAAAAAAGGATTCATATTATTTTATCTGATGTATCTACATATAAAATATATACCTCTGCCTCCTGAGACTACCATTGACATTTTTGTACAATTTACGTAGAGATTTTTCCGTATAAGCCGATAGGATAAGGAATTTTATTTCCCCGTTCAAATATCTTTCGATTTCACTGATCAAGCAATTTAGTTTTGTCGGTAGCAAAAGAACTTGTAGGAATTTTTGTCTCGGGCAGAGTTCCCACTGCGAGAAATGTTGGAGGGATGGATAAATGAAATAAATTGGAAAAGTTTCCGTTCTTTTAGTTCTCGTTTTCTTTTAGGAATAGCAGTTAAATGCAGCCTATTGGATAAATAACGTATTAATTTTATTGTTTCAACCTTCGGAATTTATGGAGATGTGAATAATAATGGAAAAGTATACCCCATCCGCTCCTCTTTGTCTTTGACTGTTTAAGAGTTGAAAACAGGTAAATTTCTATCATTGTTTCATGATAAATATTGACAAAATATATTTCCCTTGCTATAAAATATTTATTAGTTAGATACCTACACTTTTAAATAAAAAAATAATAATAATTCTTTGCGGTATTTATTATTGGTTCATTAAACTCATTTCAATTAGGTATATGTCAAAATTATGCACAGTATGGTTTATAAATTGAGATGTTTCCTCCTTAAGAACTGATTTGCAATACCTAACCTGAATAAGTTTGCTTTCGCTTGGCACCAAAAAAAATGTCCGTACTTAGTAAAAATAAAAACCCGTAGAGTTATTAAAGAAATAATTTGCTTCTCAGTGCAGACGTCCAATATTGTTATTCATTGGGAAAATAAATATGGACCTCAATTGTTCACTTCAATTCGTCTTCGATCTGTCTGAAGTTATATTTTCTGCCAATCAAATAAAGCCTAGATCATACGGAGCGATTTCGACGCTGTTATGTTGCCGCAGCGAGTGATCGCCACTGCACCCACTAGTAAGGAGATTACTGAAAGAGCGAAGGTAGTAGCGAGTGAAATGTCCTACATGACGAAAAATACATACAACAAGCCAAAAACATTCATCGAATACCAATTTATAATGTCAGGCAATGTGACCGGCAACTAGGTCACGTGATCGCCAAAATCGCGTGTTATTTTGATCAGAATTGAACATGTTCTAATCAAATCATGCAAATATTTAAAAGCTTCTAATTGAGTTGCTCGCAGCAAATGCCTTGTCCAACGATGCGATTTCTCGCTCTCTCTCTTTCTCTTTCTCTTTTTTAAAGAAAGACAAATATTTCCTGTTTACGAATTTATTTATTTCTTAAGTTTAACAAAAAAATCGCAAAAAAATGTAACCTTACTGGGGTACCCCGTTCTAATATTGTCTATCCCCGTTCTAATATTCTAATATTGTCAATGTATTCGTAACAGGGGAATGTTTGTCTTTCTTTCAAATAAAAAAATAAAAAAAATAGTAAAATATTTTATACATGCGAGTACTCTTATATAATAATCACTATAAAAATAACTAAAGCTGCCTTTAACTGGCTAAAACACCATGTTCCTTTGATATTATCAGTATTTTATGTCTTTGAATATTCATTCAGGCACAAAGCGTAATATTGGGGGAAATTTAATAATTGAACACCTATTAAGGGTGTCATGGCCGTAAACCGAACTATGCAGATACGCTGGAAGCGGGATACGGCACGCTCCGATTAGGATATTCGGGGAATCAGCTAGCCGTGCAGATCAAATCGTTTTAGAAGGCTTAGGAGCTCAGCGTCGGTTACTTCTATACTGAGAAACTGGTAGCTGATAAATATTTTAGAATGAAATAAAAGAGTCATGGTCCTTGTTTGTTAAAGGCTCAAAGTGAGAGAGTCACCATTAGCTTTGAGAATTTTGGAACAGAGTAACCTATCTTTGTTGTTGTCATGTAAGGAAACCTAAGGAATTATCGGTTTTATTGTATAAGGTTCAAGTAAGACTCGACTGATCTTTCTATAAGATGTGTGGGATACACTTTAAGGTTAACTGTCAGCTGTTCGTATTGAACATAGTTCACACGAGGCCGTGACGATAAAAAACAAAGTCAGCTGGCGCACACGTTTTGTAGAAGACCGTTCCAGGGCAGCCGCGAGTAGCGAATGGTTATTCCACAGTCGTGTAGCTGTATTAGGGTGCGCGGTTCTGACCGCCACGGCTTCGTCATTTTTCGATCGCATTCGTTTATTTTCACAAAAAATAATATTTTATTTCAAAACTTCCAATAACGTAAGTGCAAACAAATACCATTTTGGTTTAAAAAAAAACACTTCGGTAAATTAAAAAACATGTTGAAAACATATTAATAATATTTGGATGATTAGTATAGGGCCGTTTTTGTAAAAAAATCACCTCGAGGGCGCCGTTTTTCCAATGATCTTACCGCTAACTACAGACAAACTATTATTACTAACAGATTGCATCCACCAGTTCATCGATCTCTAATAAGAAACTTTATGTACAATGCATTTGACCAATGAACGTGATGCCTCGTTAAAATATGCATGTTATGATATTTAGTTAAGACAGATAATATTATTCTGGACCATTCTTACCTGGCAGGTCAGTTGGAATTAACTTGAGATTGTATTATTTTTAGAATATGAATTAATTAATTAATCATTAATTAATTAATTGAAAGAGGTGAGAAAAAAAAGGTTAAATAAATAATTGACTTCTACTCCAGCCAATTTAAAATCCTTATATATAAATACCCATACATATTCGAATGTAAGTAGAAAAACAGTATCATCGCATTCACCTTGTCTGATGTTATTTATCTATAAATTGCTTTTCATACATCAAGGGGAGAAATTCTCAAATATTTTTTTACATCTATTCCTCTAAGCCTTTCAACAGGGGTAACTTAATAAACGATAAATTTGTTTGTCTTCTGACGTCTAGACTGCTGTAATGGAATAATGTGTACGTCTTTAAGTCTTTCCAAATTTAAAACTAATAAATATAAATCAGTGGAGAAAGGTTTATCACAGAGGTAAATGCATACTCGCATCTCTCGGAAAATCTTCCGAATTTACATTCGCTTCATCTGCATGTATGAATCTTTACTGGATGGTGTTTAAATCTGTTGTAAATCAGAACGAGCCCGTCTAATGTGAAAAATTAAATCAAGGAATACCTGATGAATTGTGTGTTTCTGATCAATACCATTTTGCAAACATCGCTAAAATAGGCAATATCGTGACTTTTATAACGTTGATTTACAATCAAGACATTTTCGAATAGTACGAGTAGAATAGTTGGAAGTTCGAAGATAGCCTTTCGTGAGATACGTAGCAGACGTTACCGAAGACACGCAAACCCGATAGAATTTAGATCGAATCTTAAAACTGTTTCATTTATAGATGTCTCATACTGTCACGTAGTGAAATGGTTCATGTTTTTGGTGTGAACGGTCAAGAATTAAATACTGTTGGATATAAAGAAGATTAAATTGTACATTTTTATAAAGGAAGGATCGTAATATAGAGGGTGAGAGGTGCACGTTGGACAGGTAGATATGTGGAAATAAATTAATCGGTGTGTATTCATTTTAAAATTCAAGTAGAAACCTTTTTTAATAAAATCATACAATATCTTTTTGACTGTTATTATGTTTAATTCGTCGAACTTCATAGTTATTGTTTTTTCTTAACACTATCATTTCAAATTAGATTATTTTACATTTTTTATTACATTGTACCACCCAAAAGTTAATAAACTCATTGTGGAATCAATGACGGACTCCATGGTCGAGGGATAAGGCTCTCGACTACGAATCCGAAGCTCGCGGGTTCAAATCCCGGCATGCGCAAGTAAATTTTATTTAATTAATTTGTGCTATTTCACAATTAATTCATTTAAAAATAAATAGAAGTATATTTGCGCACGTTCCATTGTGGAAGATACTCCCAGTATCGCCCTGGTGAAAGACTTTTATGACTTGAAATGGCTTTTACCCGTGTTTGTTGACCAGATCTAAATAGCCAGTTATTTCCCCACCTTCCTCTGCCCCTTCTCCTTCCCCTCCCCAATACCTTCAGTTTCACAACATTCCCCAATTGGGGATGCTATAGTCTCACTGGCTCCAGACGGTTGGGAGCAGTTGGGACTCTTGTGGGTATTCATATAAAAATAAAATAAAATAAAATAAATAAACAGAACAGTTTTTTTTACAATTTATAGTTCCACAAATTTCACTGATACATACGTTATTAATTTATTTTTTTTTATATTGAAGTTTAATTTGTAAAACTACATCTTATTTAAAAGTTCTTAAATTTTAAAAAAATCTGTCATAATTTTATTTAAAAAAGGGTTTACTAAAAAAAAAGTTTTGCTAGTTTATTATTTTCACACGTGACAGCTTTTTCGCCTTCTGGAGGCAATATCAAAACTGTGGTGAAGCCACTTACAACCGATTTATATTAAATATTATGGCTTTTACAAACAAGTACATTTATTTTAAATCACATGAAAAATAAAAGTAGAAAACATGCACTAAAGTTAATTACAACTGAAATAAGAATGAATTGCACCAGAGCCAAAAATCCACAGGAATATAAAGGAACAAAAAATATAATATAATATCCACAACATCCACCAAATCCACAAATTCAATATTAATATTTATAACAAATAAATAAATAATGTCAAAAGTTGTAGTTAACAATAATTTATAAACTAGTTAGAAATAATTCGTTCATATATTTTTTTTAATTTCCAAGTTCAGATTATTGTCAAATATATCCACACCATTTAAGTATTTGTTACCAAGAATGTGTAAGCGTTAAATTGATGAATGCAAAATGTAGTTGGAACGGGATATACTCGACATATGTAAAATGTTAATGTTTGTCTTGTAGTTCGTTTAGGTACGTATGGATTGATTAAATGCAGGAGTTCGGAACAATCAAATTTACCGTTTAATAATTTTAATAAATAAGTTAGGTCTGTTATTTTCCGTCTGTTTTCAGAAGTTGGAATAATTCAAATATTCATTATCAAGGAGTAATTTATATGCTGTAAAGGTATGTTTAGTTTAAAATGTATGAAATGTTAAATATTTCTTTGCATTCTTTTTACGTGAAATATGAAAATGTATTTTGTAGAAGGGCGACCATGCTTTGGGATTGTGTTATATTAGACTTCAAATTATGGATATGTACAATAATTTTATTACTTGAAACAATTCAAAAAATGTATTGTTCTTAATATAAATCCTAAAGTTTTCATACCCTTATTTACAATTTGTTGAATATGAGCAATGACATTTAGTTTCTAACTAACTAATCACACACACACACACACCTTTTTCACACCTTTTCCCCGCAGGGGTAGGCAGAGAAGACGGACCGCCAAACAACTCGATCTTGGCATACACTTCTTGCTTCATTCACATTCATACATCGTCTCATACATTCTCTTCTATTATTCCGACTTCTGACATGGCCCGAATCAAGTATTTGAATCAAGTAGGTGTCCCCGGCTTCTTCTTCCATTCACATTCGCGTCATACATTCTTCTTACACTCCTTTCTTCGTTCATTCGCTCCACATGCCCAAACCATCTAAGTGACCCTTTCTTAATCTTACTCATTACGCTTACATCAGTCTCTCGTCCATTTTAATCCCTAGATCTCTCATTTCCGTAACTCTGTCTGGATTTATTTAATTTATTGAATAGTCAAAAAAGAAAAGGTTTTTTTTCTGGAACAGGTTAGTGTTCTACATTTTTCTACATTTAGATGTAAATTGTTTTGTGAACCCCAGTTATTTAGCATGTCATCATTAAACTGATGAATTTGACAGTCTTTTGAATCAGTTATTTGTCTACATAATTTAATATCGTTGGCGAATAGCAAAACTTTAACATTGAAGAAAACAATATTAACATAACCTAAATGAAAGATGAAACCGGACTAAAAGACAGAAACTAAAAATATTTCAGTCGCATCTGGGACACGAACCCAGGTCATCTGCCTATCCGAGGCAATAATATGCTGACTGAAATATTTTTTGTTTCTGCCCTTTAGTCCGGTTTCATCTTTCATTTAGGTTATGTTAATATTATTTTCTTCAATAATTTCTTATATAAAAATATAACAGTGTAATGGGAATATATTGTCATTAAAGTTTATAATATATTGCACGTACGGATAACATAAATATAAAATAATTATTAATAACAGCTATTATTAAAATTTAAAAACTTTAAACAATTATGCGTATTACAGAGACGTATCACAGCATTAATGTATTAGGTATTCTTTTAAGTAATATTCTGATATTATATTCACCAAATGATAACGTTTATTAATTGATAAACTAAAGTTTTTAAGACAAGATTTTTGTGCATAGCGCAAAGGGTAACAATTATTTTTATAAACAATAATTATTAGCCTGAAACACTCATCCAAAATGAAAAAACCTTCCAAGAAAAGATAAATGTCGCCGACAGGAATCGAACCTGCACCCTTCTGATTGCCGGTCAGATGCACTACCGTTGAGCTACGTCGGCTTATCGCAAACCCGCCAAGTTAATCAATATACTAGTGTTTCATTGTTGATTAGCGGCGGGTTTACGGCTCGGCAGCAACTCAACTGAAGGTCTGACCGGCAGCAAAGAATACTATCTGTCTAATCGGCGACATTCTTTCTCGAAGGACTAACTTTCAATTTGACTGTTAAGTATTAATTAATTTAACATTTGATAATTATTAGCCTGAAACACTCATCCAAAATGAAAAAACCTTCCAAGAAAAGATAAATGTCGCCGACAGGAATCGAACCTGCACCCTTCTGATTGCCGGTCAGATGCACTACCGTTGAGCTACGTCGGCTTATCGCAAACCCGCCAAGTTAATCAATATATACTAGTGTTTCATTATTATTGATTAACTTGGCGGAGTTCGGCATGGCTCAACAGTAGAAACATCGACCCGGCGAAAAAATTAGCCATCTGTCGGCGACGTGAAATTCTTTCGAACTGATGAAAATTTCAGAGCTTAATATTGTTTACTATAAAAATAATTGATAACGTTTATTTTTGCTCTCACGTACAAGTAAAATCAGTACAAAAAAGTAATATATTATTACACAAGAGCCAAATTTTAATACATATCAGAAACTCGACAATCGGTTTTCCACCCCAAAAGATCCCCTACTTATACATTAAACATAAATCATAGGTGTAGCCAAAAACAACTTGATGGGGGGTGATATTATAATCCTCTCCTCATTTCTCACACTCAACCCTTTTACTATCCTCTCACCCCACCTAAAGATACGCAGTACTTTATACTATATGGATGTAATATCTATGTAGTAGTACTCCGTAGATATATGCCATTTCATACTCGGCACTTGATACGTCACGTTCCCAAATTTAATTGTACATCTCCGATCTGAAGAGTAATGTAAACAGGTATGCCGTTTACTCCGAGTAAATATAAATGCCAGTTAAGGGGGGGATTAGCGGTAGGTATCGGCTCATCTTCAGATCGAATGGATATTTGACGGCAGTTAATCATTTTGAGATGACTACTGAAGTAGAGTAATCGCTTAAACTTGAAGCGATGGATCTTTGATTAACAGGAAAAATTGGGAAGGATTCGGAAAACGTAAATAATTTTAATGAGTTTATATTTAGCTCATTTTAGGGATTATTTAATACTCTGATTTTATTTTGATATTGTTTGTTTTTTTAGAATTAATTTTCAAAATATATGCGCAGTGAAATGCTTGGATACATATTTTGTGTTTCTAAGCTTTCCTAAATGATAATATTGTGATTTCCAAGAACGAAAATAACCAATAATGCGAGTAAACAAGTTCATTTTTATTTTTATTATTTATTTTTCATTATTTTAATAAAACAACATATTTATAATAAGCAATATGAGAAAAATACAGCAGATAGGTACATAAAGTTATCAAAATAAACGATCAAATATTTGAGAACATCCTGTATAGAGGTTGAAGCATTAAATTGTTTGATGGAACCGCTAGAACAGATGATATTCTATTTACCACTTATATGAGATAGAGATGGGTTCAACAAATGAAGTTAGTGCAGCACTAATTCAGTTAAGAGCTTGTCCGAGGGACGCTGCACTCAGGCTGCATGCTGAAGGCTGCCGGCACGTTGCATGGCGTTCGCAAGGATGCAGCGGGAGTGAGTGCAATCACTGAGCACAGGCGGGGAGTTCACAGTGCACAGTGCTCCGTATACAGGTATGCAGTGAAGTCGGTCGGTCCAAAACTTTACCAGTGCTCAAAATGTTTTCAATACAATGTGGAGTTAGAACATTTAAATTTAAGAGAAATTTGACCTTGGGGAATGTTTGTAGGAGTTTTCAAGTTATTATTTTCTTTACGATTACGATAATAGACGGATTGTAAAACCATATTTGTTTCTCCTTTTAAAATTGTATCAGTGGCGTAATTTAAGGAGTTGATGTTATAATTCATATTGCTGTCCATAAAGTTGTTTCAACTTTGACATTTTAACGTTTATTTAATTTTTTTTTATTTACGAAGGAACTCCGGTGAAAAATATTATGGCTCTATAACTATATATTCACATAGATCAACAAACGATTGATCGATTCTGAATATATGAGAGTTTTATTACATAAAATCACAGGTAGCATTTATAAATCGTTAATTAAAATTTGCGCACGTTCCAGAGTGGAACATACTCTCTGTATCGCCCTGGTGAAAGACCACCATTCAGAATTGAAACGTTGCTTGAAATGGCTTTTAACCGTGTTTGGTGACCAGATCTGAATAGCCAGGTACTTCCCCACTTTCCTCTTCCCCTACCCAATACCTTCAGCCTCACAACATTCCCCAATTGGGAATGCCATAGTCTCACTGGCTCCAGACGTTGGGAGCAGTTTGGGACTCTTGTGCGGTATTCATATAAAAAAAAAATAATAATAAAAAACAATTTCATCAAAACGCCCCGTTTCGTTGGTACCATTGGAACGACGTCACGCGGTTGTTGGCATCTAAATTCTTTCTGTGTAACCTTGTGACGCCTTTGTGACGTCATGCGGTCACTGCAGAGATATCGGTATTCTTGTGGACTTTAAAATAATTTGCTTTGGGAATTAATGAAAAACTATGAAAACTTACTCCAATTACTATTTTTTGAAATACTAGAATTTAAATTAGAAAGTCAATATTGTTTTTTTTTTATGGACTGGATTTCCTTATTTTCATTATTTCAGAAGTTATATTTTACCGTTAAACATCACATTTCATCGTGATTAAAAATTATGTGTTTTAGGTAAAAACAAAAAATTACCACCTGAATGTACCCTTTACGTCTCCAGATACTACCTACCTTTATTCATTTTGTGTATAAAAGTCTTTTTTTTGCATTTAAGCTCCAAAATTATTATTTTTTGATATTACTAAGTTAATAAAATGCGTAATTTTTCCATTTTCTTGATTTAAATTGTAAATATTGTTTACCTTTCTGTAACATTACGAAATGCGTAATTTTCTTGGGTTTCACCCGCCGCACGTGCAAAAACATTCTAAAATAAATTTAAATTGAATAGAAATGGGGAGTGGTTATAAAATAATTAAACTCTGATTCGTTCTTCTGTTTCCCATTTAAATTTCCGCCACAACGCCCATTGAAAAAACTCTCTTTAATTTTTTTATGGTTATGTTTTATGGTAAGGTAAATTTTTTATTAATGTTTTGATACACTCGTACATATATATTACGTAGCTACCGTTGAATTTTAAAGAAACAGGAATCCAATAAAAAATCACCAATAGTTAGTAAATTTAATAATTATCAATAATGCAAACCTTCACGTCTCTCTTAATTAGCTTTATCAGAACCTCAATATCTATATCTATACTATTCTTTAAATTACACTTTTTTACAAGAAAAGGGTGTAGAGAAAAAATCAGCTTTTTGGACAGATTCCAAACCAACACCCTGCGTTCCTTAAATTTGATTATTTTCATTTCGTCTGCCATGCTTCTTTGGGGTATATATGGATCTGCACTCTGATCTCCATCTTGTAGAGTGGTGAGAACTTTGTTTCTTGATTTAAATCCCAGTAAAGAGCTGAAAAATTGATCGCTTTCATATGAATTTAAAATCAACCTATTCACGAAATGTTGAATTATCTATCTATACTATTTTTGTCTGTTTTTGAAACTGCTAATGGAACTCCACTGTAATAATACGATTCAAATAACTTATACTCTGCACACCGATTTCTTTCAGTGGTATTAAATGAGTAGTCACCACTCTGAAGATTTCGGTCCAAAATGAATAATTAGTTCGCAATTTTAAATCTTGTTAACCTTAATATCGTACCTAAAAATCATTGGTCACGTATTCTTTTTGTCATCCTTTTATTGTGCTTCATAGTCACAGTGAGACTACACAAAAACTAGCGAAAAAAAAACTTTCCATGGGATTCTAGTAAACAACTTTTTTTACCATGTATAATACTTACACGGTCGCTAAAAAGTAACTTCTCGGTGAAATCCAGTTACCTACCGGACTTGATCACAGTAGACCAACGACCCATATATTACTTTATAAGGGAGACTCAAGCAATCCCAAGGCACACTGGTGTGGAGGTAAATGACTATCAGATTTGGGTCGGGGATCAGGCGTAATTCATTACCAGGCCACTGCCGGTCCATTCAAATATTATCCCTACCCTTAGAATACGGAAACTTCTATATGAATATTTTAAGGGGTCGCCACTTTTCGAGCTAAAAAATCAGATTTTCACATTTCAGAATCAACTAGAACGACTGAGAGTTTTGTGAAATAAAAATGTACTCATCATTTACTTCATAAGTAGAATATGTGAATACGAAAATATAACACGAAAAAACTTCTGTATCGATAGAATACCAGAATCCTGTATCTCAGATCACAAATATCCTTTATATCTAATACTTATCTCACACGCACTGCTATGCTGTCTTCTGACATGGCCTTACTCAAGGAAACATTTGTTATCACATTCACGCCGAGTTGGTTCTGTATCCAAAATTTGCCATTAAAAACAAACAAACCTATAATTCTTGTGTTTGAAGCCCTTTTTTCTCGAAACCCCCGGCAGATAACTAATTCAGGCGCGGCTTGGGCTTACATCTTTTCTTCAGTTGGATTTCTCGCTGAGTGCGAATTAACTATAAATAGTGTTATACGAATTCTCCCTTTGAAACGAGCAACCATTTGGCAGGCAATAACACAGTTGATCTCCCCGGCTTGCTCGGCCGTTATCACATAACGTTTGAGCTGCCAGCCGCCTTGATATATTCTTGTAATAACTCTTTTATACACGGACCTCTTGAACCGGAATGGCCGGAGGAGAATGGCGCAGAGTTAAGGGGTTATGGGAATCAGCGCTTGGGCTCTTGCGACCCGGAGGTAGCTATAGTACTTACCTACTTATATACCCTACAGTCTCACAGTCACTTGCAGACCATTAAAAGGTCATCAAAGGATCACAGGACCTGAATGACGAAGGATATTAAATAAAAGGCTAACATTTTTTTTTCATTAATTTATTAATTCATTTAAAGAAAGCTTAAGTGAACCCTCTGCTTGACCAGTGAACATGATTTTTGTAAAGGTCACTCATTTTTTTCTGCATATTTGGTCATTCTTGTATTTACCAAAACTTACAAAAAAATATATATTTGAAACAACGAAAAAGACTCAGTTGTCACTTGCCATACTTAGATGCATGTCTTTAAATTACAAATACGAGTATGTGTAAACGAATTAAAAAATATACTTAGTATTCACCACTTTATAAATATACATTAATATCTACATGTTTCGAAAGCGATGCTTTTATCATCAGGAATACATGAATACTCAAAAAAATCTAGATATTAATTCATTTATTAATAATGACGCCACAAAGTGAATACCAATCGTTTGAAGAAATTAGAAATATGTGTATTTTTTGGCATGTCCGTTGGTTTTAAAATTTCCCTTTTCAACCATTATAAAAATTTTAAACGTGAAAATCATTCACATTCAATTATTTTATTTTTGATACAAACGTTATATATCTAATAAAATATTAATTTATCTTTTATTTGCCGAAACCGATTATACGCTGACTTGATCACTTTATACTAAAGGGTTGTTATTTCCCTTTCCTTTAATTAAAAACAATTTTTTACAAAAACAAAAACATATTGCTAAATACATAAGCGGTGTTTTAAATTAAAACTCACTAATATTTCTATTGTTATTTGAGCTATTGATAAAGAAAAGTGAAGATTCTCATTTAAATATCTACACAATTATTGACGCAAGACCTGAATTATTTTCATATACCATTTATTGTTTTAGATTAGAATCACCTTACGTGAGTTTTTTTTGTTGTTTAAATTAGTATCTTCGCGGAAGGGCTTCCTTTACCGTTATATTAAATTTTTAAAATATGAATACGACTAGAGCGTTTTTTTTACAATTGCTCAGCATTCCAAACTATATTTATGCTCTGCAAATGTAACATCAGACCCAAAGTCCTTCTTCTCAGAGTTTTGTTGTAACCTCTCTCTCTATTACATGCCATGTTTGTGAGAGAGTAGGTTATAAGTTAGAAGTGAACTATCTGCTGTACTATCGGGCAGTCCGTCGATCTTGGACGCTTCTGGGCAATTCAAGGATCTAACGAGGCGGCTACAGGAGCTCGCAATGCGAATGGGGCAACTTACATTGGGTTGCCTGCATTACCGGTAGAAATGAATATGGAAATTGAACTGCGCTTTGGTCGGGACGAACACTCGCTGATTGCAGCACTTTCAAATTGCTGACAAGCTACTTGACGTACAGTAGCGGGTGCAAATTCCTATTTTATGAAAATAATATTACAATGATAAATAAACAACAACAAAATGTATTAAATTATTTGTACTGAAAGACAACTTAAAATTGTCCTTATTTTCCTAAATAAACTCCATAAAAATATTAACTTTACCATAAAAATTGGACAAAATTATAGTACAGATTTCTTAGAATTAAATATATCTATTATAAGAAATAAATGTGTCTTTTACATACATCGTAAAGATACGCATACATACATAGTTATACAAAATTCTTCTGATCATCATTTTGCTAACAAAATATCAGCTCTTCGTTCCAAGCTTAGTAGATTAGTTAATGTTCCTATGTCTAAAAATAATTTAAACAAAGATTTTAATTTTATGCAATTAAACAGATTTGCTATCAACAAATGTTATAATACGAAATTAATAAATAAATTGTTAAATAAAAAAATTAAGAAAATGTTTATTAAGTTTATCCACAAATAATTGACGTTGGAAACAGTGGAGAATTTTTTTTTTCTAATAATCGTATTTTTTTATTAAAACGTATAGAATACCTTATGCATCGTATTCCCAAGAGTTAAGAAACTCATTCTGAGATCACATGCAGAACCTGCAGTACAGTTTTTAGACAGAAACATACTAAATATTCAAATTTTGTAATCAAAAACATCCCAAATTGCATCCTACCAGCTATTTGTACTAATAATAAATAATAAAAAAAAATTATAGTATTGTAAATAATTATAAAGATTATATTTTAAATAATTATAAATAATTAATCATTTAATCATTGAAGAAGATAATATTGACATAACCTAAATTAAACTTGAAACCGAAAAAAACAACAGAAAATAAAAAGATATCAGTCGCATCCGGGACTCAAAAAAGATATATAAAGATTACATTTTAAATAATTATAAAGATTGTATTTTAAATAATTATAAAGATTATATTTTAAATAATTATAAAGATTATATTTTAAATAATTATAAAGATTATATTTTAAAAAATTTTAAAGATTATATTTTTAATAAGATATCAGTCGCATCCGGGACTCAAAAAAGATATATGAAGATTATAATTTAAATAATTATAAAGATTATATTTTAAATAATTGTAAAGATTATATTTTAAATACATATAAAAATATCATAAAGGTGATATTTTAAATAAATCGTGGGTCTACCATATAAAATAATTTTTAACAATTGCAACGTGTTTACATAGGAAAGATTTTAAGAATTTTTAATGCTTAAGTTAAGGAGCACCTAAGATGTAATAATAATTAAACTGAATTTGCCAACCATATTTTGGAAACAAATCGTTCATTTGACATAAAGGAAGGTTTATTTTTTTACATACGAGCGCAACTGGTTTACAATTAGATAAATATGAAAATGTAGTATTTTTTTTATTTAATGTAAATCAAATTTAATAATATTTTCATAAAGTTTTATTATTGTGACAGCTGTTTCAGCGTGCAAGGCCATTTTCAAACTGTGGTTAATCCACATTGTGACGACTTATTTATCTGATTTCATTTACTCTCCTCCCCCCCCCATTCTAATTTGGACGGGTTTTTAAAAATAATGATTTACTGTCGGTAAAACCGATTGAGTTACAAAATAGTTTTAATTTTCTATTCTGTGAGGTTTTTACATTTATAATGTGTTTCCCCGTATTTAAATGACAATATTTTCTTAATTGATTCATTTAAATCTATAATATTGTTTTGATAATGTGAACATACTGAGAAGCGGTGAATATATAATTTTCCTTACTTCATTAATTAATGTTATATTAGGATCATTCGTTCGTTTATTAATTTCTAATTGTTCAAGTAAATTTAACCTAAGACCCTTTCTTTCTATATGTAAGGGTTTAGGCTCGTTGTTGTCAAGCGGGACGTGATTATACACTAAGATATGTTCTGTGAATTTTGAAGAAGTGCTTTTATTTCTATAACATCGTATGTGTTCTTTGAATCTAGTTGAGAAAGGCCTTCCCGTCTGCCCGATATAGGTAGCGTTACAGTCGGCGTGGTCACATTTTAATTCGTATATAAGTTTAGGATTTTTACTTTTTGAGTTATTAAGGCTTGTTCCTGTGTTATTATTGGTTCTGAAGGCTGTAATTAAACCACTTTTTTCTGTTACAATTTTTACAGATATTCGACCGAGGAATTCCAGACAAGCAAATTTTTATATTTTTATTTATGTACCGGATATACTAAATTGATTTTATTTTTACATTTCTTGCTTTTTTCTAATTTTTTCAATGTTATTAGACTCATATCCGTTATTAAACTCGATTGTTTTTATTATTTTTACTTTATTGACACCACAAAGTGATTTTACATTTATTGAAGAGTAATTTTTTTTTTAATTTTTGCGATTAAATTTCGTATTAAAGTAATAAAATTTTCCGTATTCAATCATCATTTAAACTAGTACAAGATATTGTTTTATTTTTCTAAAATATTTTAAATATTCTCTCATTTCAATCACGACATATGATACTTTGAGATGCTAATAAAAAAATAAACTGTGATACCATATTGTGACATGAAAATTCGATATGAAAAAAATATATTTTCGTAGAAAGCATTTACTTTGTGGTTTGACATATTTAGTAAATAAAACAAACACTTTTTTCGATAAAATTTTAAATAAGCAAAACCAAGCGGTTTTGCTTATTTCAAGATTTATCGGGGTAAAATTTTAAACTTAACAAAAATACATAGAGTGAACATATATATATATATATATATATATATATATATATATATATATATATATATATATAGAGATCCCCTCTCGTACTATGTTGATCAGGCGCGACGGTACGCCAGGAATTTGTTGATCCGGAGGAATTTGTTGATCCACCCCAATTTGTTGATCCAATACCAAATCAGGCATATAAACGTTGATCCAAAAGATCAACTTTCGTCACATAGATTTTGCTGTAAACCACGCCCATTTTTCCATCACATATACATTTTACACTTTTTCCCTTTGTTGATCCGATTTGAATGAACCAATCAGGGCGCTGTGTTTATCAAAGGCGTGCACGTGGTTCTTCACTGTGCTCATTTGTTGATACGATTTAAATGAACCAATCGGAGTGCTTTGTTATCAACTGGTTCTTAACGAGTATAGGTACCGCCGCCCCGGAACGATTCGTTGAATTAACACTACCTTGACGATTTTTTTGCGAATAACGCACAAGAGTCCCAACTGCTTCTAACTTGAGAGATTCAATTTCGGAGGCAGGCGTAGACACCGCCACCCGGAAACCATTTAATGGATAACCAACACCTCTGCCATAGGTCACCTCAAGTGGTTCGTTACATTTAGTGACTTAGCAGGGGTGCCCGGGTTCTTGCGGGTGAGGTTTGTTCAGGTCTTAACAGTAGAGTATTTATGAAATGATGTATGATTTTTCTATGTGAATACTGCACAAGAGTCCCAATCGGACAAGAGTCCCAATCGGACAAGAGTCCCGACTGCACAAGAGTCCCAACTGCTTTCAACCTGGTAGATTCGATCTAGGAGGCAGGTGTAGGTACCGCTGCCCGGGAACGATTTAATAGATAACCACATCTCTGTCATAGGTCTCACCAAGTGGTTAGATTCGTTTGGTGAATTAGCAGGGGTGCCCGGGTTCATGGGGTTTAAGTTTTTACACGTCTTAACAG
Source organism: Halesus radiatus (assembly GCA_022606495.2). Taxonomy (NCBI): domain Eukaryota; kingdom Metazoa; phylum Arthropoda; class Insecta; order Trichoptera; family Limnephilidae; genus Halesus; species Halesus radiatus. The sequence goes on along the minus strand of JAHDVE020010002.1, from coordinate 52,704 downwards.
TAGAGTTTGTATGAAATGATATATGATTTTTCTATGAGAATTCCGCACAAAAGTCCCAACTGCACAAGAGTCCCAACTGCTTTCAACCTAGTAGATTCGATCTAGGAGGCAGGTGTAGGTACCGCTGCCCGGGAACCATTTAATAGATAACCACATCTCTGTCATAGGTCTCACCAAGTGGTTAGATTCGTTTGGTGAATTAGCAGGGGTGCCCGGGTTCATGGGGTTTAAGTTTTTGCACGTCTTAACAGTAGAGTTTGTATGAAATGATATATGATTTTTCTATGAGAATTCCGCAGAAAAGTCCCAACTGCACAAGAGTCCCACCTGCACAAGAGTCCCAACTACTTTCAAACTGGTAGATTCGATCTAGGAGGCAGGTGTAGGTACCGCTGCCCCGGGAACTATTTAATAGATAACCACACCTCTGTCATAGGTCTCACCAAGTGGTTAGATTCGTTTGGTGAATTAGCAGGGGTGCCCGGGTTCATGAGGGTTAAGTTTTTGCACGTCTTAACAGTAGAGTTTGTATGAAATGATATATGATTTTTCTATGAGAATTCCGCACAAAAGTCCCAACTGCACAAGAGTCCCGACTGCACAAGAGTCCCAACTGCTTTCAACCTGGTAGATTCGATCTAGGAGGCAGGTGTAGGTATCGCTGCCCGGGAACCATTTAATAGATAACCACATCTCTGTCATAGGTCTCACCAAGTGGTTAGATTCGTTTGGTGAATTAGCAGGGGTGCCCGGGTTCATGGGGTTTAAGTTTTTGCACGTCTTAACAGTAGAGTTTGTATGAAATGATATATGATTTTTCTATGAGAATTCCGCACAAAGTCCCAACTGCATAAGAGTCCCAACTGCACAAGAGTCCCAACTGCTTTCAAACTGGTAGATTCGATCTAGGAGGCAGGTGTAGGTACCGCTGCCCCGGGAACTATTTAATAGATAACCACATCTCTGTCATAGGTCTTACCAAGTGGTTAGATTCGTTTGGTGAATTAGCAGGGGTGCCCGGGTTCATGGGGTTTAAGTTTTTGCACGTCTTAACAGTAGAGTTTGTATGAAATGATATATGATTTTTCTATGAGAATTCCGCACAAAAGTCCCAACTGCACAAGAGTCCCGACTGCACAAGAGTCCCAACTGCTTTCAACCTGGTAGATTCGATCTAGGAGGCAGGTGTAGGTACCGCTGCCCAGGAACCATTTAATAGATAACCACACCTTTGTCATAGGTCTCACCATGTGGTTAGATTAGTTTGGTGAATTAGCAGGGGTTCACGGGTTCATGGGGGGTGAGATTTGTCCAGGTGTTAACAGTAGATTATGTATGAAATGATAAATGATTTTTGTATATGAATACCGCATAAGAGTTCAGACCACACAAGAGTCCCAACTGCCTTCAACCCGGGCGATTTAATTTGGGAGGCAGGTGTAGGTACCGCCGTCCCGGATTTAATGGAAGAGCAACCCCCCTACCATAGGTCACCCCAAGTGGTTCGCTACGTTTGGTGACTTAACAAGGGTGTCCTGGTTTATGGGGGGTGAGGTTTTTCCAAGTCTTAAGAGGAACGGCTGCGCTGCCTGTTTCATACATAACTTAATTTTGGATTTAAGGCCAAAATACCCATCGAAACTGAATGATGTATTTTTTTTTAATTAAAGTTTTAGTATATTATAATAAAACAAATATAAAACTTTTTTCCACTTTAATTTTTATTTGACCGTAACCGGGTTTCAGCTCGTTAGGGCCATCTTCAGACTGGTCCTAACGAGCTGAAACCCGGTTACGGTCAAATAAAAATTAAAGTGCAAAAAAGTTTTATATTTGTTTTATTATAATACACTATAATGGAATTCCACCATGTATTAACAGTTTAAAAAATAGAAATATTAAAAAGTTTTAGTAAATATCTAGTACGGATGATAAGTATTATATGTATTTTTGTTTTAAATTATGAAGAATATGCCATGAGAAAAAACAAATTTTCACAATTTTAGAGGCAACTTTGAAAATTATTAGCGGGTTTATTGTTTTTTTTTATAATTATTATATTTGCTATGTAAACATGATTACGTAAATAAAATTATAAAAACAATACGTTTAAAAAAAAACGTTTTTTCGGGTCGATATTTTACATCATATGTACGGCAACTTTGTGTTCCAACATAAATTGGTCGGTTTTAATTTAATGTAATGTCCACCATAATGCTTATTTTAAACATTTTTTTTAATATTATATTTCAGTGTATTTTAAGAACACGGGCAAAACTTTTTTTTTTGAATCACCGCTAGACCACAAATAATTGTTTAAGTGCCTCTAAAATGGCAAATAATCAATTCCTTTTAATGGCCTCTAATCAAATAAAATTGCTTAAATGGATTTTACTGTGTTTTGTGACTAGATCTGAATAGCCAGGTACTTCCTCACATTCCTTTACCCATCTTCTTTCCATTCCCTCTACCATCAGCTCACAAAATACCCAATTTTGGGGTACAATAATCTTACTTGCTTGAGCGGTGCTCACAAGAATAAAAGTTAGTTAGGTGCGCTGTTATTTGTTTTCATTATTTAATGTTCAAACGACGAAATGGTTTTACTAAAATTTATAATAAAAATAAAACCGGGAAAAATACATTTTAAAAAAATGTATTTAAAAATATTATTATTAAACAGTGTTGGCGATAAACCGTTTTACTAAATTTTATAATATAATTAAAACTGTGGAAAAATATTTAAAAAGAAAACATTAATAAAATCGGCACAAGTTGGATTTGAACTGTAACCACCGTAACTAAACAATAATTTTGGCGACCGACTTAACCGCTCACTATTATTTAGCTAGCTATTTATAATAATTAATTGTAATTTTTGTGAAAAATCACCTCAAGGGCTCTCTAAGAGAATGCAAGAGAAAATACTATAATTATTATTAGGTCATTCATTAGAACATTATTTATTTCATTTAGATATGTTTGATGTCGTTGATGACAGCTTATTTGATAGTTTTATGAACATGATCAAAAAATATAAAATTTATAATCTAGCTCAATTGAGGGCAATATTTGCAAACATGCAACATTCCACTACTATAATTGCAAAAATTAATCTTGATTGCCATTTCATGGAGAAAAACTCTTTTTGGGAGCTTTAAATATAAATCGTTTACATGATTGTTCACGTAAATGATTCATGTCAAAATATGGTGAAACTTTAAAAACCGGCTTATTCCCGTTCCATTTAGCTTCCAATATAGAAGTAAATATCACCTGTATGCTCATTTAGAGTATTCATCTTATTGCCGCGAATTGAAGAACGCACAATCGATTATAATCTGCACAATATTTAATACCATTGTCATCCATTTCTCGATGAAGAAAAAGCAATAGTCTCGACAGGTCTAAAAATCAAAACTCGCTAGAAAACTCACTGAAAATCTCTAGGAACGCATAAAAATGTGAAAAACGATCATGTTATTTTGTTGATTTATGCAAATATTAAAAAAAAAAACTCATAAAGTTCGACAAAACTACTGAATTCTCCGAGTTTATCAGATACCTGGGCATTTTTGAAAAGCGTTGTTTTGTATTATTAGGGAAATCCTACAATCCACAACTTGTAACGAGCGAGATACAGAATTCAGATAATGTCACTCTTCTTTCAAATAACTTGTCAATGTGTTAGACAGAGAAAAAAAAACCGTAAACATTCATTTCAACTTCACTAACGAAAGAACAGTAAATATATACGTTTTATGTTACATCTTTTTCGTTATCATCAGTGAGAAACATCAAGAAAGAGATATCATATTGAACGTATGCTCAAGTCGTCGACTGCAAGATTATCTTGAAGAAATTCAAATTAGCTGATCTAACAGACAATGAAATCTCTGTACATTTATTTATTAAACTTAAAATAGTTCCACTTCATGCGGTCTAATATAAACTTATATATTTTTACATATTGCTTATTTCCAATACTGAATGCATACATGATTTTTATATCCTACTCTCAATATTCTTAATTTAGGTACCTACATTTTTTAAAATTCACTATTTACTAAGCTACTATATACAAAGCTACTATATATATATATAAACATACATACCATACATACCATACAAGAAAGAAAGAAGATATTAGACAAAAAAAAAACAAATCCCAAACACAAAATTGTTTACATTTACAAGCGAATGCTTTTGATGCAATATAATAGTACAAAAAAAGGTCATGGGATTGTTTTAAGTAGGAAACACATTTTTCTTATAACTACATAATTAAATTTTTTAGTATTATCTTGGGTTAAACCATAAAATATTTTTTTAATATATGAGAAAATAGCACAATTACTCGCTCATTAGAAGATTTCGCGCAAAAATATTTTTGATATCGCCGATAAAACACAGTTTGACTAAAACTATATTATTTCTAACCTAGCTCATTGATCATGATTAGAAAGGTTCATATTATTATTCCGTTGATAAAGTTAATTTTTTATCTTTGAACGGAATATTTTTATTCCTTTGTAACTTATACGATTGTTAAAAACAATAACCACATATTTTTTAACAGAATAAATTATGCACAATAATACCACCTTATCATTTTTAGTAAGAGAAATTGTTCTCAAATTAATTGTATTTTTTCAGCGCGCTAGAGGTGATATTTAAAAATCAACATGTCCTACCGCCGAAAAGCAGGGCTCAGCGGTGAACAACGCCGGCGGCTGGACTGTGAGACAGAGAATTCGTAGGTTAGCGTTCTCTTTCTGTCTGACGAACTCCCCCCCCTCTCTCCCCGCACGCCTCAGCCCATGTTAACAATCTTCGTTGTAGGTACCTACATACATATTAATTTCTAGATCAACTTGTATCTGGAAACTGAGAATACATCAAACGGAGCAACGAAAGGAGAAAAAATTAATAAAACATATATGATCAACTTGTATCTGGAATCTGAATACACATTCATTTTAGATCAACTTGTATCTAGAAACTGCGAATACATCAATCGGAGCAACGAAAGGAGAGTAAATGAATAAAAAATAACCGTTAAACTGGAGCAAATTTGTAATATTTTGATGACGAACATACCGACTGGGGTCAGTTGCAAACTGACAACCTTGGTAATGATAAAGGCACTGTTGCCAACTCGTGCAGATGTATCCCACCGGAGCCAAGATAAACGGTGTTAAAGGTAGATCAACAAAGGTCATGTAAATCTTACTAGATCAACATACTACGGGAAGAGGTGATTATATATATATATATATATATATAATAAAAAATAAAAATCAATGTCTATGACCTTTGTACCTATGTTTATATCAATGTATATATCAACAAATTTATTAATAAAAATAAAATTATATATATATTATTCACTTCATATTTCTAATTGTATATTTTTCATTTAAATATACATTTGTTTTCATTACGCAGTTTTTTATATTTACGGGCACTCCTTTCCTAAGCACAAGCAACAGCTTACATTATGAAAGAATGTATATTGACGAAATTTGTTGCTAGAATGCACGTATATATGACAAACTAATACTACCTTATATATATATATATATATATTTAAATGTTACGTCGTCAGAAGATTAGGCAGTATTGACTGTAAATTTCGATAGTAGGGTTGCGTTACAGCTGGAATCTATTCAAAAAGTATTTTATCCTTTTTTTAAAGTTTATCATCACCCCGTGAAGTGTTGAGGAGCACGGTGAACACGTACAGCTTTTCGGTCTTAACCCCAGCACCAGCAGTCCTCGCTCCGTGACAATACCATCACAGAGTATCGTGAGTAAGCGTGTAATAAAAGGCATGTTTTAAAAGTGTATCTACGCTAATATAAATAGCAAATAGTTCGGAGATTTTTCTCACACGTTTCGCTACCGAGTTACACGAGCATAATAGCAGAAGGGGTAACAAAACTTTTCTTATATATTGCTTTCGTAAAACAATATTTCGTAGCCTGAAAAATTCAATCAAATGTGTTTTTAGTTATTTATACTACGTAAAGCTATTAGGTACGACCGTTGAGTTTTTTTTTTGCTCCAGCATTATTTACGTAAATAAACATAGTTGCAAGCTGTCCATAGTTAGGGATAAGATCTAGTGTTAATCTCAAGTGATCTGTCGGGTAAGTATGGTCTTGTATAAATTTATCTGCCTGTACATAATGGAAATAACATGTTTATTTTAATACAGCATCACATTCATTGGTAAAATGTATTGTTCATATTTATTTTATTTTATTTTTATATTAACGGACCATTGTAAAATTACACAACATAGACTTTACAAAATGAGGAAAACAAGAGCTACAGGAAAGGAACGGTACATACATAATACATGAATGTAACAATGACAAAAATAGGACAACAATATATATTTGAGAGAACATTCAAGTCAATGCCTGAATAAGGTTTTAGTAGAGTTCATGATGTTAGACATTATGGTGAGTGAATACAACAGCACCAGGATATACGCTCGCTACTGGCGACGCGTCATCCAGTGACAGAGAATCAAATTAGAGTTCAGTATAAACACCGCGATGATCCGAGCTAGTGGAAGGATAATCATTCCTTCCTGGTTACCGGCGAATAAACATCTTGTGCTCCTGCGTTCGCTTCCACGTTCATTGAATATTACGTATTCAAATATAAGTGTTAATTTTAATCATAATTAAACCTAAAGCGACATTAAAATGAATTATTCATTAAATGACAAACATCATTTAGACTGATACAAAAAAATTCACTGCCCTGGCTTGAGTTAACAAGTCTTGACATTCTGGGTAGTGGAGAATGGTACCAGTATATTATGAAAATATGGTTTTGTATCACAGGTCGAACAGATTAACTGGTGGATGCAATCTGTTAGGCATAAGTTGTAATAATACATTTCCATAGTTCTTAATAAGACAGAGTATTGAACTAAACAATGTTCAGTACCTTTGAGGTTACTTTTGACAAAAATGGTACTATAAAAATCATTCAAATATTATTATTATTATTAAATGAAACGATGAAACTTTGTTTTAACTACTTTTTATTTATTTTTTACATTAATAGTAAAGGTGAACGCTTACATAATTTAGAAGCCTTGAAAATTAAAATCCCTTCATAATAATGAGTCTATTATTAACAAAAAAAACCTGCCTTACAGCCCCAATTTGAACACGTTTCCTTTCACCCCTCCCTCAATCTCTATCTCTTCCCCCACTCTTTACTAATCCCCTGTCACGCCCCCGCCCCCACTGTGACACCTAATATATATGTTCTGGTATAATTTTGTAATATTGTTGCCCTGATGATGGAACGGTTTTTCCGAAACTGGTCGGCGTTATAAATAAAAAGTGGTTAAAACAATGCTTGATTGTTTCTTTTGATTTTAATGGATAACCACAAAGTGATGGCTTCATATAATAGTATATTAATATTATTATAGTGGAGTTAAAATCCCGTTGAGGACAAATAAGAAAATGTGAAATAAGTTATGTTTATTGATATTTTTATATGGAGAAAGAAAATTAGTCAAATTTTATGGTTTTCGTTCGATGAAGGAAGACACTCTCAGTGTATTTCTGGTGAGAGATCGTCATTCATAATCGAAGCGATCCTTAAAACGGATATTTCTAAAAAAAGATTTTTAGTTGTTAACCGATTCTGATTCCACGATGACTGATTTGATGTCGAGAGTGACCCGCTTTCTGAAAATATGTGGTGGACATTGGACAATTATTCAATCATAGGATTTTTTGTGTACCGGTTGGGATAACATGAAACCATGAAACAAATTTACCTCTGCTATTGATATATTTAATATACTCGTAAGTTTACCCATTTTAACGTATTTTATCTGTATTATATGTTTGACGGTATGTTGTGTATTGTGTATACTTACCAATACTTACCAAGCGCTTTCGTTAAAGATTGTCGTGGAGATATTAATAAAAGAAGGGTCACCATTTGATTAATTTATTTCTCAACGCGTACAATATTCAGAAGGTAAATTTATAAACTAGAAGTGATGCAAAATGCAAATCAACAAGTTACTAGTATGTTCTACAACACGACCGATTCAGCAGGAAGCAGAAAAGCGAATAAATTCACGGCTCTGTGCATGACAGAACGTCAGTCGATTGTCCCCTGCTTGCAGCAGGGAAACCATATGTAAAAATAAACTTTATGGCTAATAAGTTGCTTGTATATTACACCATCTTTAAAATATACCTGAGTGATATTTTTTATAAAGCAACGATTATAATAGCATCGCATAGGAGCTATTGTTTATTTTTTTAATTATTGTTTTACTTATATATAATCCAAAAACTTGTTCCTCTTTTTTCTTTCTCTGTATCATGCACTATATTATGTATTATGCAATTTCATACATTTTTAAGTAATCCGAAATATAAGAACAAGTTGATTTTTTTTTCACAATGTCATGCACTCACATTATATTATAATATGCACTTGTACATTATGTATCATGGAGATCAGGCTATTACTATTTTTTTTTTTTAAATTAAAATATTTCCTAATTGATAAACTAAAGTTCTTAAAAACTTAAGACAAGATTTTTGTGCATAGGGCAAAGGGTAACAATTATTTTTATAAACAATAATTATTAGCCTGAAACACTCATCCAAATTGAAAAAAACCTTTCCGAGCAAAGATAATTGTCGCCGACAGGACTCGAACCTGCACCCTTCCGATTGCCGGTGAGATGCTCTACCATTGAGCTACGTCGGCTTATCGCAAACCCGCCAAGTTAATCAATATATACTAGTGTTCCATTCAATAATTACTGTTTTTTATTATATTTTCACCTGTAAACAACCAACTTTTATTAGTATGAGAGAGGCTTGTAACGGCTAAATCCCTCAAATAGATGGCGTCGAGACAAATTATGTCTACATTTTATTGGTGAAAATTGCTTTGACTTGTCAAATATTTATTAATTGATAAACTAAAGTTCTTCGAGTCCTGTCGGCGACATTTATCTTTGCTCGGAAAGGTTTTTTTTCAATTTGGATGAGTGTTTCAGGCTAATAATTATTGTTTATAAAAATAATTAAAATATTTCCCTTTATAACTTCTGTGTCATGAACTTATACATTATTATACATACATATATGTGTATAAATATGTTACACTTATATATCTACTATGTATCATATTCTTTTTTGTTAATATAAATGTTTTTTTTCTTTCTGTACACAAAAAAAAATATGTAAAAGCCCATCGTGGCGAGAAAAAAATAATAAAAAAATAAATAACGACTAACCAGGAGAGGGGACTAAAAAACAGTATTTTACTGGTACAACCAGTACGAATGGACCTCACCCTGAGAGATTCGTTGTAACCTCTCCGTTGCATGCGTCGTTTATGAGAACGATAAAGAGGTTAGAACGGAGCTCTCAGCGATATGCCTATAGTTCCTTAAACATAGAATGGAAGCATTCTTCCTTAGCCCATTATTGGAAGCGAGAAGTATAGTTTACTCCCGTTTTAAATTTGTTGTTTTTCTTCTATCTTTGATTAATCTTTGTCGTTCAGGGTAATACGTATAGCGATCACTCATAATAAACATATTTATTGCATATTGATAAAAAAAATGGTTTATTGTGCCTGAGCGATCAGTAAATTTCACTCAATTGTTCCCACCATGCAATGAATTGCAAAAGTTTGTCAGTGAAAAAATATTAAACTTACTTACGATAAAAAGGCGCAGCCTGCTACTACGAAGACAAACGCATTGCTTAGGAAAAATCTTCTTGCCACTACCACATCTTCTTCCGCCTCATAAAATTCTAAAAGTCGATAAAGATCAGGGTACAGGCCATCTTAAAAGGTTGTCGATCCCCGTTTCATCTCACCTTACATCTCCCCACTAATTGCGAGTCCAAACTGACCGACATTTAATATCTTGTTCAAACAGTTGGCTAGTAGGAGGCACTTACTGTACCGCTGTGCCCGCTTCAACTCTTTCATCTTCTGCTCCCCTGCTCCCCCGCTCCCGCCTCCTCGTGTCCATTATAACAATCATAATTATTAATAATAATAATTGTTATTATAATCGGACAATTAAATAGAAATCAAGAGAAACCGCAAACGAATTTCGTACAGGTAAATTACCATTTAACAATTATTTTCCCCGGGGTGATAGTTAAATTCGTCAAGTTGAATAGAACCACCGTGGAAGAGCGGTATGCTTCTTGGATCTGAGCCCAGAGATTGTGGGTTCAAGTTCAAAGCAAGTTTTTTCCGATTTTGCAAAAATTATTCTTGTGATGGGTTTGTCATTGCGATAACTACCTATGTCATTATACTCTATCCACACAAATAGTTCCGAATTCAAACAAACCATAAATTAATATTTGGGTTTATAGGGAAAAATTACTGTTTCAAACTTTTCTTCTGAGACATCTGTTTTCACAAGTATCATATTTTGACCTAAGACCACAGATTTGTACAGTACCTAATATACTTTCAGTATCACCTTGGCGAGAGACCACAAGCCCGAAATGGTTTTACCTGCATTTTTTACAATATCCAGTAGTGCTCATTATTATTATTATTATTTTATTTATTTAATGTAAATTGAATTTAATTATGTTATTATTAAGTTCTGCAAGTATTTTTAGCTTTTTTTAAATAGTGACAGCTGTTTCGGCGGTTAAGGCCATTTTCGAACTGTGGTTTGGAAGAATTAATAATTGTTTTTGTATTTATTTCGTAGAACTCCATTTGATTTTTTAAAAACTGATGTAAATCAAATTAAATAATGTTATTATTAAGATCTATTTTTAGTTTTTATTATTGTGACAGCTGTTTCGGCGATCAAGGCCATTTTCAAACGCAGAAACAGCAATAAAAAAGTCACAATAATAAAAAAAAAACTAAAAACTTTTGCAGAACTTAATAACATTATTAAATTTGATTTAAATTAAATTTAAAAAAAAAATCCACTAGCGCAATGAGACAAGCTGAAGGTGTTCTACAACAACGCATACAGGCAACCAACGAACGGAAATCAACCAACGTCATTGTCGTGGCTTCATCCGAGAGGCTCAGCTCTCCACCCAATGAGCGATGGATGCAGATGATGAAGCGACCACTCCGAAGGAATATTCTGTAATTTAATTGTTTTATTTTTTGTTTACCCATGTTATTAATTTTCATTAAAAAAAATTCTTCTTTTAATGTAATTATATATTATCTCATGTAATATGGCAGATCGGGTTTGCTCCATCCACCAGTCCAGCTGGAGAAAATACTTAAATCTCCATACATAAAAATGTATGTTTGTCTGTCTGTCCTCGATTTTCTCGAAAATTTCTCTGCCGGTTTCGCTGAAAATAGCACAGTTTGTTCTTATTAGTGCCGGAAAGGTTTAGAGAGTAGTTTTAATGAAATCCAATATGTAAAATTGTTGCTATAATGGTTAAAAATAAGTATGAAAAAAATTGAACTCGCCATGTTGTATTGAATTCAGCCCATAGATATATCACTCTGGTTAGCCACAGATTATATATTCAAAAGAAGACGGCTTGTTTGGGTAGAATATTTTCAAAATGGAAAACACAAGTAGGTAACTACTTAAGAACTTTATTATTTACATTTGTTTTGAAAAAATAAATGTTTGGAATGAAACAAAATTTTCAAATAAATGTTTCTTTATTTAGAGATAGTAATAGTCGTCACAAGGCATTAATTTCACTGTCAAATCAATTATGGCACCCAAACGACAAGCAAAAATTCAAAACTTTATAAATTTTTCCGAAAAAAAATATAATCCCCAGCAATGCCGGGTACACATCAATTATTAAATAAATAAATAATAATAATATTAATCCAACCCTCTCATTCTCCTTCTTACCCTCTTCTGCTACTACCATTATAATTAGTCTTTCAACATCCCTCATATTGGAAAAAAAAATGTGTAACTGACTTCAGGAAGTGATTGGAGGTGATTTTACCATGAAAACGACGCTATAGAAGTAATCCAATTATTATTAAAAAAATTAAGGTCATTTCCTAAAAATTATAAATATTTCGAATAAATACCAACTCTTCTTGTGCCACCAATCTTCTAATAATTATAACATCAATAGAAAGGGAGGATAAAATAGTAACTGTAAAAATCATATCGTAAGCTAAAATTTTCTAATAAAACTGTGTTCATCTGACGCGACGTGCCAGGTAAGTATGTTATTCTGTATCTGTTTGTACATAATCAGATAAATAATAAGACGTAATATTTTTACAACGCTCTTGAGGTGATTTTTCACAAAAACGGCGCTATACAAATCATCCAATTATTATTATTATTACACGTATATTTTGTTTTGTACATATTTTTCGACATACGTCTCTGCCAACCTCTTTAAAAACAAGTCAAACAGTAAACGGGTGCAGAGTCATGATGGTTCATCACGTTTTCTGGTCACGACCAAGCCGAAGGTTTCAACTCTGTCAACAGGCAAATAGCAGGTGCAAATTGATGTTTTTTCTCCTTCATAATAACACTCTTTCTCTGCGCCCACGTGACGTGATACCATATCACACAAAGTACTCAATACAACGTCTCTGCTTGAAAATATGATGCTTTTGGCAAATCGTGAGTGCTTGCAAATATTGTGGGGAAGATTTTGGAATTTACCTATTTACCTAACGGTTTTTTTTTTAAATTCGTAAAAATAATAAAAATCAAAACACTTTTTTTTTTAAAAAGACAAACATTCCCGGGTTACGAATAACCTGAAGACATTTATTTGAAAATCTCCTCCTACCATCACAGTAAGCGGAAGATGTTGTTTGTGTCATAGATTATGAGATTTGTTAACTCAAGCCAGGGCCTTGAAATTTTTGGTACCAGTCTGAATGATTTTTGTAGGGCTTTACGAAATTAGAACTCGAAGATTATCATTTAGAATGTCTAAAATCATGGACTCTACTAAAACTTTGTTTAGCCTTTGACTTGAATGTTTTCTCAAATGTATATTTTTGCCATCTTTTCGTTATTGCTTCATTCTTGTAGTATGTATGTGCTGTTCTTTTTCTGTAGCTTTTGTTTAAGTCATCTCGTGTTATGTATTTTATGTAATTGGACGTTGGTCGGTAAATAAAAAATAAAAAATAAAATAAGAAGTAATGGAGGATTTAGCCGAATAAGGAATTGAACTCACGTTGCCAACTCAGTCACCGACTAAGTGTTCAAGTATTTTGTTGAGCAACGCTCCTTTCGCCTGTTTCCAAGCATTTTTTTATAGTTAATCATCCTAAGGGTAACCGCCATAGAGCAAATAATACAACGAGATACCCTAACACGTAGGGTGAATAATCCAATCTAAGAGGGGCTGGAGGCTGACTAGGCGTGCCGTTAGTTTAAGTAAAACGGTAAAAGGGTTAAAAACTAAATACAAAACTTAAAAACAAAAACTAAATATTTTGTTAGGGTATTAAGTTTGACTCTTTTTACAAATGCTTTGTAATTTACTTATCACAGTCAAAATCACGCGAAACAAATATGAACGGCAGTGGTCACGTAACACCCCTTTTGGCACCACGTTTGTTTTCCGTGATTTTGATGACGTTAAGTAAATTACGAAACATTTATAAAAAATGGTTAAAATAAATACTTAAATAAATATTCAGATTTTGTAAACATGCGGAACCTTTTACTTGTTTGCTGTTTTTTCTAAACGTGCGGTACGCCTAGCTCGTCCCTCTTATTTTGGTTTCTTTCCCTTGCGTGTTATGGTATATCTATGTATTATTTGCTCTGTGATGGAGATGAAACAAAACCGAGTAGGAAAATGTTAATTTTAAAATCCGGCAACGTCATAGAAAATAACACAGAGACGCAAACAGTATAGGCGATGGCACAGGTGAAGAATATTGCAAAATAAGGACCAGGGTCGGACTGAGTAGGTACTATCGATATCCAGGGCATATAGTTTGTTTGCCTACTCCACTCTGAAATTAAAAAAAAAATAAAATATGAAATAAAAATTAATTTGTAAAATAGGATTTAATATTAAGACGTAATGCCCGGAGTGGCAAAATAGGACATAACTATCGGTGATGGGTCCAGTTAGACCCACCTAAAAAATCTAATTAACATTGTTAATTATTGCTCAAGGGAGGGAGAATAACTACTAGCCGATGCTCCACATCATGCGCATTTTGAGGCATTTTTCATAATACTATGAAATAGAAAAATACACAGAAAAAGCACTTACTGGTGCATCTAGGAATCGAACCCAGGACCTCTGTCTTACCGGGATAACACTCTGAGCTAATGACGCCTAATTATCTTTTCGACATTTTTATCGATATCACATGTCAATTTTAGATTTACTAATATTATGCTAGCTTTATTTTGTTGTTGCCTGATTACAAAGTTCTACCCGAAATTATTTACAATCTAGATGGCGTCACGGACATGCCACCAAATTTTTATTTATATGTGAGCTCTACTCTAGTTTTTATAAGGCTAGAGTGAATATTAGTATTTTTTTAAAATTTCAAATAACATACAACGATATTGCACTTCCATACAACGATATTGCACTTACCAATCAAACTCTTTAGGGGACATACTATTTGGTTTTACGTTAACAAGTTTTCAAAGGAAATACATTTGTGACAATATAATTAGAAAAAATATATATAAACAATGGGAAAATAACATAAACAAGAGGTACATGCTCGACATATACAGATACCTACAGTTAAAAAATGTAGATAAAGGTACATAACAATCACAAAGCAAGATAAAAATATTTTACAAGATAGAAAAAGTTTACCCATTCCAGAATATACAAATCATAGAAGGACGGCTATAAGAACAGAGTTGGAACTCAAACAGCAATTTTAAAAATAGGATTCCAGAATATCATTTCGAGATTTGTCAGAAGCGTTAACATGTATGTGTCTTTTTTCTGTTTCATATTTTCAATCTGAAACAGAAAATAAACAAATAAGTTGGGTGGTTACGATTCTTGCTCACGAATCCGTAAATCGCGGGTTCAGTTAAAAAATTGCGTTATTTCACAATTTATTCATTGAAAATAATATGTAGTATGTTTGCGGTAAGTTCCAGAGTGGTAGATACTGTCAGTATCGCCCTGGTGAAAAACAACCATTCCTAATCGAAACGTTGCTTGAAATGGCTTTAGCCATGTTTGATGATCAGATTTGAATAGCCAGGTACTTCCCCACCTTCTTTCTTCCCTATCCCTGTCCTCAATATCTTCAGCCTCACAACATACCCCAATTGGGAATGCCATATTCTCACTGGATCCAGACAGTTTGGAGCAGTTGAGACTCTTGTGTGATATCACATAAAAAAAGATAAAATTCAGATTTATTTTTAATATTTACATATTTTAAAATCAATGATTAAATATTACAACGATGTTCATTAGCGTCATTAAGTTATTCCAATAAATATAAATCCTTATAAATGAAAAAGTTTCTTCAAAAAATATTTTCTAATTTGACGAGACTTTCTTCTCTCTATAGAGCTTCTTTGTATAATATAATGTTTCTTGTGTATAATAATTCCTTACTTATTGCACCGGGCGCAAAATTCCATATATCCGCCCCTGTTAGTTGTGGAAGCACAGAGCCATGTTGGTAAGGTAAGCCCGCAGACAGTTTATGGAATCGAAACCCGTAAAGCACGCCACTGGCTTTCTGATAACTATCTCATGGACCATTTTCTCCATTCCGGCTTTCCTCTACGTTGTATAGTATAGTGAACCTATGTGTGGGGTAACTCTGTATTATATAGCGGTTACATTGAGTTAATAGTGCACATTCGGTTAGTATTGGTCCGGTCAGTGGTTGAGCTGATAAATGTGTCGTATTACTACCCAGACGTTGTGGGTTCAATTGCTGGATAAGTCTTCAACCACTGCGCAAGCAACATCTTGCGCTTATAATGATGGTAGTAGGAGTTTTTCAAATATTATCAGGTTATTTATAATTAACGTGGTATTTATTATTACAAAATGAATATGTCTTTTAATTATTGAAGATAATACTTATAAACTTTTTTTTAAATTGAATGTAAATCAAATTTAATAATGTTGTTATTAAGTTCTGCAAGTATTTTTAGTTTTTATTATTGTGACAGCTGTTTCGGCGTTGAAGGCTCTCATGTAACATACAATATCACTTGAAAATTGAAAATTTATTGAAATGAGTAAGGAAAAACACGTTTTTATTAAAAAAATATATATATTTCTTCGCTTCACCCACTGACGTCAGAATTGATAAACTTGCCCTAAGATGATTTCGACGGCTGGATACAAAGGTTACGTGATACCCATTTTGGCACTAACTTGGGTGCACTGTCGTCCACGTTTGTTTCACGTGACTGACTTCGGTAAGAAAATTACAAAACACTTACAAAAAAGGTCAAACTAAATACTGTAACAAAATATTCGAATTCTGTAAACAAGCTGAACCTTTTTACTTAGTAGCTGTTTTACTTAAATTAGCGGCACGTCTAGCTAGCCCCCCGCCCTTCTTATTTTGGTTTCTTCCTCTTGCGTGTTAGATAATCTCTATTTATTGTTTGCTCTGTGGCTTCATCCGAGTTTTACAATAGTTTTTGCAATATTTGTTATTATTGAAAAATGTTAAAAAAAATGAAACCAACAACATGGCGTCTTGTCAAATAGTTTCTCTGCCTTAAATGCGCAAAATGACGACAGAGTTCACCGTTCGAGAGTTATGTTCCCCTGATCTGACAGATATTTTGCTTCATGGTAAAGATATCAATCTGAAATTCTCTCAGCATATTCTCATCACCCTTGGGATAAAAGCCAGCAACGATCACCACCTTCCCCATTAACTCCGGGAGAGTGGCAGTATCCCTTCGGTGTTTACTCTCATCTGTGAGATCTCTAGGCTTTTGGGCCACTATTTGTAACTGAACTCCCCGGGGACCACAAGGAACACCTTACACGAGTTGACCATTAAACCCGCTACATTGTGTTGATATTGGAGTGTGGATTGATACGAAATGAATAACATAAAGTTCCATATTTGTAAAAAGCATTAACTTTGTGGCTCGCCATAATTTACAATAAAAAAACACATAAATTTGTTGTAGACCACTTTTATTTTATTAACACTCTACCGATTTCGGAAGCACCCTTCGTTCATAAAAAAAAAAAAAAATAAAAAAAATAATAAAAAAAAGTGGTCTACAACAAATTTATGTGTTTTTTATTGTAACATAAAATTCGCTACGTCTTATTACCAAATCCTTTTTTTTAATGATTTCCTCATAGATAAGATAGTATAATTGGTCTAATGAAGAAAGTGGATCGTTATGATTACCCGTTAATTGCTTTTGCGTTTAATTCGTAGAACTCAATTAAATTTTTAAAAATTTAATAGAAATAAAATTTATTAATGTTATTATTAAGTTCTGCAAGTAAGCTGTCACAATAATAATAAAAAAATAATAATGCTTTCAGAACTTTACAACGACCTAAAACTCTATTTTAATTAAGTTGTATATTCCTTACCTAACCTAACCATTCTTGGATAGCCGACACCTCTGCCACCTAGGTCACACTCCAGGTGATTCGCTATGTTTGGTTAATTAGCAGAGGTGGTCAGGTTCATGATGCGAGGTTTTTCCAGGTCTTGGCGAGGGATGCGCCTGCCCATCAGCTGCGTGGCGGAGCGGATCGGGAGAGGCCGATTTGAGAGAGATCTCTTCACCTCTCCAGCCGGACTCTCTCGACCCACAGCCTTGCACCCCAGTATGAGGGATGGATTAATACGTCCGTTACTCCTGGACACACTGACCGCTAGATTCCTACCCACCCTTATGTATTTTCCTTCCCAGAGCTTCCCTCCCTTGTAAAGACTCTCCATACGGCATCCCCAAAGATGCGATATAGGCCAAACGAGGGAAATTATTTTCTACAGGACCTCTTGTGTGGAGTTACTGTAAAAAAATAATAAAAATAACCTGGCATCATGAAATTAGCACCGCTTTTATGTATACTTCTAACACGATTAACAAATCTATTTTCAATTCGATTATCGGACGAGGCAGAGCAGTAAGGCTTGTGGCTATATGATTTAATAGTGCGGCTCTTATTATTTTTAGCACTTCAAGACGAACAGAAATTTTGAAAAGAATGTTATCAATTTTATTAATGAGATTTTCTTAATTTACCACTAAAAGTCTACGAATTTGCCGTTAGACGATTGATTTTTTCTAGGACTCACTCACAATTAAAATTTTGAAAAATTGATTCAATCACACAATCGATATAATAACATTGTCTTTTCAGTAGGATATATTAAATATTTCTAGTTGGTTAACCCTATCACCACCTTAGTGTTGCGCGGGGCCAAATGGAGCACGGAAGCATGGGGCAGCTCTAGCCAGTGCCCACTGCCCATCCATCAAACTGACCCCGCAATAATAATACGTAACTCGGAGCGGGGAGGGGCAAATAATGCAGCGCAAATGCCCGGGCTAATGCGGTGCGCCCCCTGCCCATAAATCAACGTATCTGAGCCGTATTATTGTATGGATGTGGACGTGTTTGTGTGTGGTTTTAGAGTGTTGATTAGAGGGATGGATGAAATGTAAAATTAATTAATTAATTAAAAATCACTTTCTAATCACCACTTTATTCATACATACATATCAACATATTTCAGGACATACAGAATACTAAAAAATATAATGTCAAGTATAGACAAATGATAAACATAGAACACAATAATGTAAGAATAAACACATTATTAATATAAACAAAAATTGATTAAAGTAGACAAGTAATTAATAAAAAATATTAATAAAAAAATATTATAAAACATTGAATAACAAATTTATATTAGAAATGAAAAAAATAAATTATTTTTATTAATAATATATGAGAATAAATTTAAAAATAAAAAAAGATTTTTAATTACATTAAAATGTAAAATTAATTGAAAAATTTAGGGATAGGTATATATTAAAATGATTAATTTTAGGTACATAGCGCACAAGACCAACTGTCCGGAGCCAGTGGGACTATGGTATCTCCATTTCAATGATTTTCTCCCATCCCATATATATATATATATAATGTAATTAATAAAGTATGAAGCTTTCCTGATACTGTTAAATGACGACGAAGTTGGATTTAATCAAATTGTTTGAAAACAACTAACATATTCTTTCATTTATTTTGTTTTTATTTAGTAATACATATTGAGTTATTTTATTTATTTATTACATTATGTAGATATATTAATATACCAAATAACATAATGTTGTATTATAACTAATTAAAATTGATAATATTTAAATAACTAGAAATTATTAAAATGTGTACAAGTGCACCCTGACGGCCTCCATGGTCGAGGGCTAAGGTTCTCGACTATGAATCCGATGGTCGCGGGTTCACATCCCGGCGTGCGCAAGTAAATTTTATTTAATTAATTTGTGATGTTTCACAATTAATTATTTTAAAAATAATATGTAGTATATTTGCGCGCGTTCCACAGTGGAAGATACTCTCAGTATCGCCCTAGTGAAAGAACACCATTCAGAATTGAAACTTTGCTTGAAATGGCATTTAACCGTGTTTGGGACTAGATCTGAATAGCTAGGTATTTCCCCACCTTCATCTGCCCTTTCTCCTTCCCCTCCCCAATACCTTCAGCCTCACAACCAATCGGGAATGCCATAGTCTCACTGGCTCCAGATGGTTGGGAGCAGTTGGGACTCTTGTGAGGTATTCAGTTAAAAAAAAATGCTATCTCGTCAAGATGATATTAGTTCCAAGCTAGGCAGATTGCCTGTTCCAAGGAACTAAATGCTCCAGTTATGCACGTTGTATTATTCTGCATTTACTATTCTAAAATATATATGAATTTTTACGGGGTTCTCATTTATGGTTTTAGTAGATAGATACATTTCAGAATAATTAGAAAATCTACATAATGTATTCATATTCAATACTCTCTGATGTCATTGTACGACCCAATGCCACATTTAATAGTTACCTTTTTTAATTATTTATGCTATATTCTTATGCTCGTGATACGTAATTATTGTTTATGGTATATTTATATCGTTAATTAAGCAATTTTTTTTTAATTCATTACCAGACAATTCAGAAACATAAAGAACAATTAAAAGTATTTTTAATTTCACCTTAAAAAACAATCTGAAAATATTCACTGATTAGTATAACAATACATAAACAAAGACAAACAAAAAAACAACATAGCCCCATACACACAAGCTCAGCTTAATTATGGGGGTACATCTGATATAAATATTATTAATGAACATATAACAATAACTTTGCTTATAACCACGAGAATTTTATTTTATTTTATTAGGACCGACCGGTTTCGCTTATTAAAATGTTGTTCTATTTTTTTTGTACCCTGATGATGCTTGTGATAAGCGAAACCGGTCGGTCCTAATAAAATTAAATTAAATTCTCGTGGTCATAAACAAAGTTATTGTTTTATGTTCATTAAATATGTATAACCACAAAACGACTGCTTTCGATCAAAAAAAAAAAAAATTAAGAAAAAAAAAATATATATATATAAATAAAATTTAAAAAAAAAAAATTATAAAAAGTAAAAAGAAAAATTACATATATATTATTACTTAATTGTAACATACTACTATTGAAAAACATGTGATTTTATTTTTTGTAAATGATGTAACTGTCCTTCTTTGAATATACGTCATTTAAAAAAAAAATGCATTTATATGTAATTTTATATGAAATAAAATTATCTATTGCCGAAAATATCCGTTAAATTCTAAAATTCACTTTGTAGTTACCCACTCAAAACAATTTTTAAAATCTTCCAGCTAACGTTGAAAACTGTAAGATAAATTACGTCCATATGAATATTGGATAGGTGACATTGAACATACAAAGCTAATTAGATCATACAAAAAACTTCATCGGTGAAAGCACACAAAAATGTCTAATCATTTTGGACTTTTTAAAACTTTATTTGTTAATTGTTGACAGTATATATATATATAAGCACAGAATTTTTTTCAATATTTCCCCATCCGACGGAAGCCGATATCTCGATCCGAAAATCATCTTAGATTTATTCTTTAATACGAAAAGAGGAGACTTGCAATATAATAACGGCGTGGAAAGCAGGGGAGCGCGGGGTGACTTGGATCATACAAATGGACCCTTTAAAACCTAAACTGCCATTATTTGTTATTCGCCCGCTCTTTTTATGGCCCCTTTATAGCAGTACAGGAATCACGTATGGTGATATTGGGTACAGTGGAGGTAAATGTTGCTTTGCTGTTTTTATTTTATTTGTTTAATGTTAATTTCGGATGAATTTATATAGGTACACAACATTCAGGCATTTCATTTGGTCTTGGTTACAAACAGTATCCAAAGATTCAGAACCAATCAAGGTTTATCAGTTTTTTTATTTTTAAATTTTTTTTTTTTTTTTTAATTATAGTTATGACGTTGTGAATACCTGCTTGTCATTTGGGTGCCATTATTGATTTTACAGTAAAAGTAATGCCTTGTGACGACTATTACTATCTCTAAACAAAAAAACAAATAATCTATACTATTGTATGAAGCTATCACTGTGTGGTTATCAATTATAGTCAAATGAAACACTCAAACTTTGTTTTAACCCCATTTATTTTACACGGGGCATTTTACATTCAGGGCAAAGTATATACTAAACAATTTTACAAAATTATGGAAGAACATACATAATAAGTGGCACAGTGGGGGTGGGGGCGTGGATAGGGTTTAGTAAAGAGTGGGGGAAGAGATAGAGATTGAGGGAGGGGTGAAAGGAAACATATTTGAAATGAGGCTGTTAGAGAGGCTTTTTTAACGGCACGATTAACATTAAAGGAAGATAAATTGCATTATCTATCTATATGATAAAAGAAGAGTGTCTCAGGCAGTGTTTGTTTGTTTTGTATACAAATCTACAGTTTTATTTCGAGCTTGACAAAATTTTGCGCACTTCACCTTCAAAACAAGGAAGGTCACTGTCCATTCATCTCCCTTCCCTACCCCTTAAATCAGAATTTTGGTACTTCTTGCTGAAATTTTGCACACAACGTTCAAAATAAGATGAAAACTACTGAATACGGGTAGGGGTAGGGGTAGAAGCTAGGGCAATAGTGTGAAGTAGTGAGGGGGGGGGGGGTGGAAACTAAAAATATGGGAATTATTTGAAAAAAAAAAAATTCGCAGACCCAACTCTCTTAAGACGCGCAGAATGCGCGGGACTAGTATTTCGCTAGCTAGTAGATGACAGTTCTGTGCTGGAACACGAAAGAGGCCGTTTTACACGTACAACATTTGAACACTTAGCAACCAGAAAGTGAGACAACCGGTGAATCAACTATTCGTGGATTAACTTCAACTCCTAACAGGGAAACAATTTCCATACAAGAAGAAAATTATTGTTGATGGTACATGAACAATACATGCTGCGGAAAAATGATTGCATAATTTTAGATAGCCACAGAGAGAGAGAGTACACGTAGAAACTTCTCATGAAACTAGGTTGTAGTTGGAAAAAATATCAATTATGATATAAAATACTAATTGATAGAATAGAGATGGTTCATTATATATGTATGAATAAAACAATGGAAAAATATGCACTGTCAATGTTTGTAACTTTTACGAATTTGTTTACCAAAATTTTTCCAAATTATGAATGATTATTTCGAAAAGTATGCAAAACGGGTTTTCCATGTGGCAGTTCTTTTCCGCATCCCCCTTCGTTCAACGGCACCAGGGATTGGTTTTTTGTTTGGGGTCAAACTATAGTTCGTAAACTGAAAAATGACATGTTTCAGTTCATGCCAGACAGAAGTCCTTTGTTTGATTCCCAGTTGCGACCGTTACCTTTTTTTGTGTCTTTTTCTGTTTCATATTTCATTTGAGATATTTTAATGCTATTTTCTTACGTGTTTATTTATTAAAATGAGTTTTATAAACAATAAGTTGTTACAATAAATTGAATAAAATCATTTATTAACCGTTTGCATCCCTTCGCTTCCGCCCCGAAGAACCTACCTAACCCCCAACGACCCATAGCCTTTAATTTGTTTGACATTACATTTTTCGCCCTGATTTGTTTTTGGCCATATTAATATTTATAATATGCTTTTTATATCTTCGGGGAGGTGTGAGGGTGGCAGCGAGAATTTATACCTACACTAATGGCTTAAGGAGGTCGTTCTGGCGACTAGGTCTGGCATGAGGCTTAGCCCGCCCGATATTACAACCCCGACGTGAATTATCGCTTTTGAATTAGATTTTTTTTAATAGGGGCGTTTTTGTCGCTGTTAAACGTGAGGTGTTAAATTGTATGGGTGGTACTAATAATATTAACGGTGTGAATGTTAAAACGTCAGAACTGTGTCTGTCGCGAAAGTGTTATTTTATTAACTACTGCAATGTTTAAATTCGAATTAATTAACTGCAGTACTCGTTTGCCGTAAGACGGTTTTATATAGGTATTAAGGGACGTACCCGACTTACTTTATCCATTGATTCTTGATCTTATTTGGAGTAGAAAAAAAAAACGAAATTTTTGTGTCCGTCATCAGATTTTTAATTTTTTTTAATCATATGAAAATATAAATATTCGGTGCGTATTTGACAAACTACAAAAAATGTCAACAAAGACAAAAATTTCATTTGCATTTTTTATTCCAAATATGGTCAGGAATCACTGGTTAAAGTAAGTCAGGTACGTCTCTTAACACCCTGTATGATAGTAAGTTGCCTTTACGACAGCCGGGAACGAATTATAAGTATTATATGTGAAAATTTTTGTATGAATACTTATATGAATATTTGTATGAATACTTGTATGAATGCTTGTATGAATGCTTGTATGAATACTTGTATGAATACTTGTATGTGTACGTGTATGAATACTTGTATAAATACTTGTATAAATACTTGTATGAATACTTGTATGAATATTTGTATGAATACTTGTATGAATGCTTGTTGTATGAATGCTTGTATGAATGCTTGTATGAATGCTTGTATGAATACTTGTGTGAATACTTGTATGAATATATCTATGAATACTTGTATGAGTATTTGTATGAATACCTTAATGAATACTTGTATGAATACTTGTATTAATACTTTTATGAATACTTGCATGAATACTTGTTGAATACTAGTATGAGTATTTGTATGAATAATTGTATGAATATTTATATGAATACTTGTACGAATACTTGTATGAATACTTATACGAATACTTGAACTAATACTTGTAAGAATACTTGTATGAATACTTGTATGTGTACGTGTATGAATACTTGTATAAATACTTGTATAAATACTTGTATGAATACTTGTATGAATTGGTACTAAAAGCCTCTGTAGGCGTTAAATAAAAAATAAAACATTTATTAAACAAAAATCCAACGCTTTTTTGGTCTGGTATTTGAAACCGCGACCTGGCCCAGAGTCAATGAGCTTACTGCTATGCCTTGGAGGTTGATATGGAGTTCAACTGTCGTCGGTGTTGGAAGAGTAGTTAGTCAGTTCACTAACCCAGTTCTCAGTCTTACAAAAACTGTAGTAATTATTTTAAAACCGCTTAGGAATCTAAGAGGCAAAATATACTTTTGAAATACACTTCATAATGATGATTACTTTCATTAAAATAACTTGAGTACGTAAGTTTAGTTGCTAGTACTCAGAAAACCGCTCATTTTAGAATTTCGTGCTATAACTTTCACCTGTGGTCGAAAATTCGAAGTTCATTTATAACATTACTTTAAAAACGTGATGATACCGCCATCTACCGGGGAAAAACAAATTTTAAATTGCAAGTCAACATTGTATGAAGCATTTCAAATTGGTTTGGCTCCTTACTAATTTATTTCTTAAATGCTATATTGTAGGAAATCCTCATAGATGGCATTAAACCTATTATGTTTTATTATCATGACTTAAAAGCAATTGATTTAACAATTTTGTTAGTAGAGCATAATTAGTAATTTTGAAAGGTTTTAATTTAAATAAGATAATATTGTACGTTCACAACGAAATCACACATTCAAGGTTAAAAACAAACAACAAAACTTGGTACCTACCGGGTTACCCTAATTGATATCCCGAAAAAAAATGTCTCACGAAAATTACACAACTATAAACTTACCAGGTGGCGGGTTTCTTTTGTTTACATTCTTAACCCCTTCTGCACCAGTGTACTTCCTCAGGTAGATGGAGAAAAAAATCTTTGATTTTGTTAAACAAATAGCCCCGTCTTTTCCGTATCGTGAAGCATATTTCTTATGGCGTTATGTTGCAATCCTTATTCCAGAGACAAATATCTTAAATAAAGTGACAGATCCAGTTTCGGCGGTTTTGCTTGATCAGGGATCTGGGATTCAATGTATTTTTTTTATTATTATAATTTAAGTAATTAAGTGAAAATCTATTATTAGCTCATTTTTTACATATATGAACCATACATAATAATTATTGCAAACTATTGTTTTTTCAGAATAATTAAATAAAAATAAAACATGTCGATATTTTTATATTAAACAGTGGTGTAAACAAAATACTTAATAATCATTAAGTATTTTGTTTACACTTAATAGTCATTATTATACATCTATTGAAGAAATTATTTTATTTTATTTTATTTAAACGCCCAGGAGTTTTTATGTAATAACACATCTTTTTAAAAATTACAACATGTTAAACACGAAAAAAAACATTTACAAAAGTTGATTAATCACGAAATGCACCAAACAGAAAATATAATCAACACAAGTATTCTGCCAATATCTATGAAATTATCGTTTATATTGTGGAAAATAAAAATAAAATTTACAATATTGCAGTTACCAATATTGGACATACTAGGGAGAAATCGCTTGTTCATACGGCATTTGAAGTTTGACAATTTTGTCATATACATTCATACCGCTTAAATATTTCGGTAGTCATATATGGCAGAAGGGTCCATTGGTTAATTTCAATATTATTCAGGAGAGAAAAAATAAGATTTAGATCAAGTCCTCCAACCGACATATTATGACAATTCCTTCGTTTTAACCGAATTTATATAGCCCTGTATGTAATGCGCGTTTTGCCTCTAATCATGGTGCAAACAAAACAATAAAAATATTTTATTATTGACCGTTGACTATTTTTAACCTTAGCAAATTAATCGCATCGAAAATTTCATTTCTTTAACTTTCATCTTTTTTCCCATTCTACATGGTACAGTTCTCACAAAGTTATACTAATCGCGAGGTACAAAAATCGCATTTCTCTGGGATTTACGTTTTTGCAACTTTGTTAGTAGGCTACTGACAGATGTATCCTTTTGCCACACTTGAGAAAAGAGCATTTTGGAACGTTTCTAGAAAAAAACTTGAAAAACGAAAGAAATGCAGATGGGACCTTTTGCCATCGATTTGTTACCAACACTGTGTTAACTTCACATTGGGGAATGTAAATCATAGTTGCAAAGAGAATTGAAATGTTTCGTGTTTTTTCATTACTAATAAAAAATAACGCCATGAGGTCTAAAATAAATTTAAAAAAAATATAAACCTTTACACAAAAAAATAAAATTATTTCAAGAATTAAAGATTTTAAATGTGGAAACAAAGGTGCGGGGTTGAAAGGGTTTTAAGCTTTATAATAGGCACTCTTGTAATACTCTTGTACTACTCTTGTAATACTCTTGTAATAGTCTTGTAATTCTCTTGTAATACCCTTGTAATACTCTTGTATTACTCTTGTAATAGTCTTGTAATAGTCTTATAATACTCTTGTAATACTCTCGTAATACTCTTGTAATACTCTTGTAATACTCTTTTAATTATCTTGTAATGCTATTGTAATGCTCTTGTAAGGCTCTAGTAATGCTCTCGTAATGCTATTGTAATGATCTTGTAATTCTCTTGTAATACTCGGGTAATACGCTTGTAATACTCTTGTAATACTCGGGTAATACGGTTGTAATACTCTTGTAATACTCTTATTTCTTTCTTAAATTTTTCATTTTTATTTAATTATAATTTATATACTCATTTAATTTTTATATAAATTCATATTTTTATATTCTTATTTTACGATTTTTTAATTACATTAATTTATCTATTAATTTAAAGGTATGAAGTACATCGTACATACATCTTATGTAGTATGACAGATTGGGTCTGTTCTATCCATCAAGTTCTGTATCCAACATGACAACTTAAGTTACCTTTTTTCATTACTTCAAATGCTCATGACATTCGTTGATTAAAAAACTGTAGATTACATTTATTGCTTCAATAGTAAATAGTCTAACAACTTTGTGGATACCCTGTACGTAAATGTGTTTAATCTTATCAGTACACTCATACTGATAAATTGTTGAAAATTTCTCCAGGAAATTTACCATAATACGTTTGAACATATTTATGCGGTGTAATGAAATGTGAAATGGATTCAAAAGGCGCTGTTTATTTTCTATTTCAGATGATTTGATAATCACCATGTTTAAAATTTTAATCAGTACACTCTTGACTTTTGCCTACCAACAGAGAGTAAAAGATAATTTAATACGCTAATTTGGGCAATAATTGTAATTGATAAAAGTCTAAAAATACACAACATGTTAAATACATTTTTAGCACTTGCCAACTCACTTTTTAGTATTAAAAGTGAGTTGGCAAGAGGTGAAACTGTGTTAATTTTAGGTTCTAATATTCGAATGACCCAAGGTTTTTGATAGCTTTTTTAAATGAATCATATTGCTTAGTGTTTTCAAAATGCTTTCGAAAAGGCTCAGTTTTCAATGTTCCAAGTTCTTGCAAAGGTCCGGTGATGATGTCGTTTATAATATAAAAAGTAGAAGAGGACCGATCGCTCTTCTCCGTGAAAGCAGTCGTGCTCGTTCTTCTTCGGCTGCATCAATTCCTCCAGTTGTTCATAGCCCAGTTGAAGAAGTGAACGAGAGAAGGATTACGGACTATACGAAGCACATCAGCAGAAGAGCTTCATTCAGGGAGCCATGCTTTATGAGGAATTTGAGTAAGTAAATCAATGATCTAGTGAGAAAATGAGTATGACCGGTTAGTGGCTGAGTGGACAGATGCGTCTGGTTTCCACCCAGGTGTCGTTGGTTCCATTCCTCTGCTAGCTTTTTAACATTTCTCTCCTTTCCGTCTTTAAAAAAATTAATTAATAAAATTGATTAATATTTTTCTGAACGTCCTTCATTGGTCGTGATCTGGATTGGAATGAAAGGGATTTTTCTGGTATCGTTGTGTCAGTGAAACTTAGGTTGGTTCTTCTGGAAGCATTTATAAATATTTTAACTCTTATTGAGTTGTATAAGAATATCTTTTATTTATGACCTACTAGCTGATGTGTATCCGACCTTGCTCAGGATTTGGAATAAAGTTATGATGTTGTGAATTCTTGCTTGTCATTAGGGTGCCATAATTGATTTGACAGCTAAAGCTCCAATTAAAGAAACATTCATTTGAATATTTTATTTCACTCTAAACGTTTATTTTTTTACAAAATATGTCTAAATCATAAAGTTCTTAAGTGGGTACCTACTTGTGCTTAAAAAAACCTTCTTCTTTTGAATATGCAATCTGTAGCCAACCAGAGTATGTTATATCTATGGGCTACTTAAATAAAACATGGCGGGTTCAATATTTTCATACTAATTTTAAAACGTTAGAGCAATAGTTTTACATATTGGATTTTATTCAAACTACTTTCTAAACCTTCCCGGCACTGATAAAAACAAACTGTGCTATTTTCAGTGAAACCGGTCCAGTGATTTTCGAGAACATTGACGATAAAGAAACTTACATGGATTTTTATATATATGAGTATATATATAGACGTAATATCATACTTTTATAAATTTTATCGGTTGTTCTGTTACCTTTTATTTTCCCTTAAAATTTGATTTGGTTATTATTCTGTCTTTAATTTTCCCTTAACATTGAATAAGGTTTATTCTGTTGTCCTTCATTTATCCTTTGATTTTAATCAGATTGGTATTTTTTATCATCTGTTTGTTTGTTGTATATTATCTTTTGATATTGTAATCGACGTAAAAATGGCGCCTTTAATTTATCTTTTTAATGTGTGTCGGATTTCCCCGCTATTTATTTATATATTATATATTTATTATTGATATTTAAATTTAATCATTTTTGGATGTAGTAGAGATGGGATTAAAACAAAATAATTGATGAATCCATTTCAGATATAAGCGGATTACAAGATTGGCATAAATATGCAGAAAAAAACTTACCCCGTCCACTTTACCACTAAGGGAGATGAATTTCTGTACAATAAGACAATATGTAAATCATCTAAATATTAAATTAATAACAATTACTTTGTTTAAAACCACTGTATTTAATGCGTAAACATCTATACGTTTCAGAAGCAAAGTTTTCTTCGTCAGGATATACAATATACCTACTAAAAATAATGAAAAGTATAGACAAATAATAAGAAAATTGAACAAATTAAAACCACAAAAAATTAAAAAAAAAAAAAATAGACATGAAAGTAGTTAAATAAATAATTTAAAATATGAAAAAATAAATAATTGTTGTAAAACAATAAAGTATTTTTTTTTTATTAGAAATTTTAAAAATAAATTATGTATTATTAATATAAATAAAATAAAGGAAATAACAAGGCATAAGAAATAAAATAATAATAGTTATTATTATTAAAATTTATATTAGTAATATTAAAAATGTAGTTATTAATGTGAAAATAAATTTAAGAGGTAACTATTTTCAAAAAAATAATTGATTATAAATAAAATTTAACACTTTCTAATTTCTAATATTTATGTAAAAATTTTAAACCTTTTTTTATGTCAAAACATTTTAAACAAAGTAATTGTTATTAATTTAATAAATATGACTCCACAAAGTTATCTTACATCTTTTGAAGAAATATCTAAATATTGTTATTATTATTAAGAACATTATCATGCCAGCAGTGGCGTGCATTGCTCTATTACCAAAGGTAGGCTGTGTGTAGTTATTCAAGTTCGGGCATGAATTATGCATTGAATACGGCAATTGTATTATCTTCCACCGATTGTGTGGCCAACTGAATAAATGAGCATTCAAATTTGTCGCTTTTGAAATGTTATGTATAATATCTTCTAATGGTTTGTCTTTCTTAGGGTAGGCACAGCTTTTCAGCCGTTATGAACTGCACGCCACTGCACGCCAATCGCTAAATACATTATAATGAGAAAGTGACGTCCGTGTTGCACTTATCGGTCAATGTCATAGCTTCATTTGCCTTAAAGCGTGACAATAGAAATACCAATGATAATGAATGCATTCTAGGAGGTCAATCAAACGTATGTTCATTAAAGGACATTATTATTTAATTTATTATAATGAACTAATCAAAAGTTTTACTTTGTTTTACACATTTATGATGTGTATTGGATTTGCGCAAATGTCCACTAAAAAAAGACAGATATCTTTTGTTAAAGTTTTCCGCGAAGGGCATTTTTTGCTTTATACATTCCTTGCTATTATTTTAGTAGTCATAATATGGCATTCAAAGTAGTAATTTCCCTGTCTTGCTCTTATACCTACTATTACGCAACATTAGTATGTAGGTACTATATTTAGACTGTTTTGATTCTCACTAATCTAGGTCAGTGTTATTAGGGCAGCGTTAGGCCAGTGTTGCCAGGTTTTGTAATTATTCTAGAAATGTGATTTGTAAATACTTACTATCGATTATCATTTGCAAAGGGGTTCCGTTCCAGAGACTTCCAAGAGAGAAAAAAAGTATAATTATCAGGATATAGCTCTTTTCTACAAATAAATTTCACAAATTTAAATCGTTTTCCTCAAAAATTTACCAATACAATTATTGTCTTAAACTACCCACGTAAAATTTTTTAACAAATTCGCAAAGTTTTCGGTTTAAAAGAAATAAAGATATTTAATCATTGATTTGATAATATTAACAAATCCTAAAAGAAATGCGAAAACGAAAAAAAACACAGAAAATAAAAAGATTTCAGTCGGATCTAGGAATTGAACCAACTAAGTTAATGAAACCAGTTTACTTTATGCCATCTTCATCGATATCATACCTCAAATTCAAGACTTGTCAATTTATAATAGAGGATAATAATCCTTGATTAAATTTCAAATTATTGGGTTGCTATCTTCTATCATGATTACAAAGCTCTACCCGAATATAATTACAAACTAGATAGTGTCTCGGATATATCTATTGAGTTTTTCTGCAAGTGTAGAAAGAATATTCAATTTATTTTAATAACTTATTGAAGCCTATAATTATAATGTTTAATCATTGAAGAATATAATACAAACAAATCCAAAATGAAATTCGAAACCGAAAAAAACCACAGAAAATAAAAAGGTTTTTTATTTTATACCTTTATTTTTTACCTTCAAGCTAAAATATTCAATGTCGCCGTTTGACAATAAATATTGCGCCTGCTTTTCAACGCAATCAATAAAGAATTTTATTTACAAAAAACCGGTTTCACCCGACAATTACTATCTAATATCGATATTATGTTAACTAAAAAACAGATAGTGATATATATCTTGGGTTTTTACAAATTAAAATTGTTCGAGAACATCATAATACTTTTTTGTTTCAAAAGTTCAATTTTTTTACAAATTGTCTTTATCAGTCATAATTGAGGCGCTGAGAACCAGACAGGCTTAAGGGCCATTAGACTCAAATTTTACTTTCGTATGAAGTTTTATATTCGTAGATAACTGTAATATCTTCGTGCCGCACAGACTCAACGGTCAATATTGCAGCGATAAGTTCATAAAACATCATGTTAATTGTATGTCATAAGACGGAATCTGTATTATCTGTAAGTATACGCCATCGGAACTCAACCGCCTAATTAGTATGAACTGAACAGTTTTTAAAAAAAAACATGAGTTTCACTTTGACACTCACGTA
Source organism: Halesus radiatus (assembly GCA_022606495.2). Lineage (NCBI taxonomy): Eukaryota > Metazoa > Arthropoda > Insecta > Trichoptera > Limnephilidae > Halesus > Halesus radiatus. Next base: position 20,653 of record JAHDVE020010002.1, on the reverse strand, counting down.
TAGGTAGGACCATGGACAATGGAAATGAAAACGAAATTAATAATTGTAAATAAAAACGTAGTTTTCTAGCATTTAAAAAAATAATGGGATCAGATGTAAAATCTTTGAAAAACTGTTGATATCTGAGATATTATTGAAATATTAACGTCAGTAAAAACGTTGGTTTTCAGTGCGCATTATGTTGTTGCTTAAATAAATCAATAACCAAGAAAAGTTTATTATTTAGATGCTATAAAATAATATATATATTTTTTTTGTCGATTAAGATTGTTTGATATCAGCGAAATCAAAACGGATTGATGTAATGAAAGGATTAACAAAATTCTCAAAAACTTCAAAAGCACCTTACTCAAAAGGCGTATAAGCCTCCCTGGTTCTCAGCGCCTCAATTTACATTTGACAAAAACGCGAGTCTCCGTTACAAAAACATTTAAAAAAAATATATGATTGGTTTCAGGAACGTGTTTAAAACCATAAAAAGACAATCGTGTATACCACACTCGTAACAACTCTGTTTAGATAACCTAAACTGAGAAAAAAACCAGATAATACCAGATAGACATTGGTACAAAGACTGCACCGAACCATGGAATTATAAAAAATCCCGATAAGCGCCCTTCACCGATAAGAAATATAAAAAAAGTTTATTGACGTTCGCGTTGGCGCTTTTTAACATCATTGCTGAATTCGCAGCGTCCGAAGAACCAGTGTTAAAACAGTTTTTCAAAAATTACAATTTGCTTAAATTCGTATTAAGGTAATCAAAAAGGCTTTGTAAATATCCAAAGATATACTTAAGTTTAATCTTGGAACGAGATAAGATTACCAAAATTCTAGATAGCCTCAATAAAACTGACTGTATCAAAAAGGTGATAATATTCTGATAATTGGTGTTTGTGGAGGTTAGCGTGTAATCGACGCTTTTGAAAAACATGCAAATAAATAGCACGGAATAGTGGTAAATAAAATAGTGTTATTTGGTTTGGGAAGCAATTGGATGTTATATCAATTTAAGTAATACTTTTTACAAGATAGTGAAAAAACGGGTTCGGTTACAACGAGTGAATTTTTGATCGCGGTTAGTGACAGTTCTTAAATTCGGAACTTACAATGCTTTCTAGGAGCATTAGCTTAGGCTGCACTAAGTATGTGGTTCAAGTTACCGATGCTGCCAAAGTGTCTCTGATATGTAGAGAATCCGAGGGTCTGCTGAGACATAGTCGTCAGGGATTCTCATCATCAGCTGCTCCGATTCCTGCTGCGGTTGAAGATCCAGGAGAAGAACTGAACAAGAGAAGAATCTTAGACTACACGAAATATATCAGCAAGAAATCCTTGCTCAGGGAACCCTCTATTACAAGGACCTTAAGTGAGTAGTTTGCCTCAGTTTTATGCCAATTTGGCAACGTTTTTGGTTGCCGTGATTAGTAGTTTATTGCAGGGAACACTATGGAACATGAAAAGTTCTAAAACAAAACTTATTCCCTTTTTTTTTCTAAAAACATTGTTTAAATTGTTAAATAATTTAATTTTAATAACAAGCGCCACCCCGTGAAAAATCACGAATTAAAAAAAAAGTTCGATAAACGATCCCCGATCAACTGTCCGGAAGACAACTATGTTGACCATTACACCACCGACTGTTGGTCACATAAATTCATTTATGTATTTGCTAAAAGTAAGAAATACGTATTTTTGAATTTTTGAATAAGGAACTCCAGTGAAAAAATATAATGACTTAAAAAATACATATTCATATAGATCAGCAAACCGCGATTCCGAATATATAACTTTTATTACGTACCAAGAATACCAAGAATATAAACCGTTATTTTAAAGTGAATAAAAAATCGTCTCATCAAAACACCGTGTCATGTTGGTACAATTGCATTTGGAATAATTTGGCAAACATATTATTATTAGTGAAATAAATTAGAGTATTAATGAGCAAACCAATTACCAACTCGGATATTATGATAATATTAATGCTCAATACTATTATTATTTTTGAGTTACTATTATTGTTTTTGAGTTAGCATAGAATAAAGAATGCACACTATAAATGACTTCAATGTTGATTTGAATGGAAGTCGGTATGCCATTGACTTAATACCTTTTGGTTCTAGCCCCGAGATAGTCAGCGCTTTGTCTCTCTTTCTGCCATGTACGAGTACATGCGCTTTATCTATCTTCCTGCCATGTACGAGTACATGCGCTCTGTCTATCTTCCTGCCATGTGGGAGTACATGGCAGGAAGAGAGACAAAGCGTTGACTATCTCGGGGCTAGAACCAAAAGGTATATTTCCATTCCATTTGATCGAAATAATATTTTTTTTTGTATCATTAATTTAAGGGCCGAAAGTCAGACTTTTGGACGTTTTTTTTGCTTTTCCAACCTCCATGGACTGCACGCCACTGCTCCCCAGGCTCTTATTGAGATAAACAGACTCAACTCCAATAGTTGACCCTTCACGTGTTTTTGAACTCGCAACGGTTAGGTCTAGAGTCAAAGAATTAGCCACTCTTCCACAGAGGTGGTCGAATATCAAAGTTCTTTGTCAAGCTCTGAAACCGAAATATCTAGTACAAAAATATTTTGTTTTCTTTCATCACATTTATTCAAATCTGAAGTGTTAATTAATGCTAAAATATAGGGATTGACTTTGTATCAATATCTACGTAATCTATTGAATTCTAGGTTATTATTATTCGCCTTGTGATAAAATTATCCAGACCAAGGTTTTGAATAGACACCCAATTAAAATTGGCTGATAATTCAATGTTTATTTAAGTATTTATTATGAATACTGCCAACAAATTTTTGCAGGGGAGAATCAGGACAAGTTTATTTGAAAACAAAGATGGCGGTAAGAAATAACAGTGATTTAGTTTTTCGAAGCTTCATTCTGTTAGTTTAAATTCTCAGGCATTGAACCGGGATATCCACATCCTTTTGGCGTAATTATCTGTGGCAAAGTGAATTTATATATTTAATTATCCTGGCCACGTCATATCTTCCTGGGACCTTCCCCAATTCGTCATCCACTCGCTTGCACGTCAAAAAATATTCTCATCTGCTTCAACACTTCATTCTCTATGAATTTGCCATTCTTTTCCAAAGCACCTTGGTGCTATTTTAGTAATAACAATAATAACAATAATATTAAATTTTTGAAAACTTACTGAAGTTTATAAACATTTTTTATTATTTTATTTAGAGCAAATCAACCTACTATGGGCCTTTCATAAATTTCTTAAACATAATTTACAACCTAACCTCTATTCAAACAGCTAAACTAAATCCTAAAATCTAACATCCATATAACATCTATGTTCTTATATTAATTTTTCGTCAACTATTATTTTCTTTCTCTATTTCCATTATTCTTTACATTTTGAGATTAAACTTACTTTTTTTTGTATTTAAATCTTCCGTTAACTTAAAACAAAACAACAAAATTTCATTACTGTATTATTTAACCTTATTATATAATTTATGTACCTACGTCTGTCTTCCAGGAATTTCCCAGTGATACAGACATCGATCAATCTCTTATGTATTATATTTTATTTTTTATAAAGATAAAAAAAAATATATTTTAATATATTTTGAATTCATTGAAGATAATATTATAAGTATAAAAGTACTAGGTAGGGTTTATCTTACTATGTACAATCAGACACAGAAACATACTCACCTGGAAGGGCACTTCAGATTAACACGTTATATTGTAAAGTTTTAGCCTGAAAATATATGATTTTTGGTCGCACGGGACACAATATGAAAAAACACCGCACATGATATTGCAGTTACTATTTTAATTTTGTTCAATGTACTCTTCGGACATGCATTCTTTAGAATCTCCTCTTTCGTTGTTCGGTCAAACACGGTTTTAGCAAAATGCTTAATTTTCATCCATTAGGGTTGGTGCCATTATCAAAACTCCCAAGTGAACTGCGAACCATTCTTGAGGTCTTTTATTATTTATGATTCTCCATTAATTTAATTTCCTACATTCGAATTATTCCAATGTTCTTACCAGCCTTTTCATATACCGTCCCTGGTGATCATACTTCCTCTGTAAAAAAATACGAAATTGAGATTCTTCTATTTCAAATTCAATGTATTTAAACTTGCTAACATTCACCAATATATCATTCTGAATTAAAATCTTTCTTCCATGCTTGATCCTGTGACCTGAATCCTGTATTTGAATATAAGGCATTTTCCTCATCTTCAATGTTGAAGACATTTTGCTTAACTTCAATGATATGATGTCATTGATAATATATTTCAAATGAGTTGAGTGGCGTAATGATCACAGTATTATAAAAAAATTGTGCATGTAATAATAAACTACACGTATAGTTTATTACATTTAAAAAAAAAATTAAATCACTTTTACTTGAGATTTCAAGCTTTTGGCATAGGTAATTTCGTTATTTCGGTTTATTTAATAGGACTATTAAGCGAAATATGACTCGCTAATAATATTTAAAGGCAATACTACAATAATATTGAATTTTTCTCTTGTTAAAATGATGCAAATATCGATATTTAATGTCATTCGCTGAATGACAGCTGTCATCCGAGTGAATCGAAACCTCAGTTAATCAAAAAGTCTTTAAGGCGATGCAATGGGAAGTAATGCAAAATCGTGTGTTTTCGGTTTGAGAATTTGTTGGCCTAGAAATATCATAGATAATTGAATTAATTACTGCAAATAGATCACACCTTGGCCTTTCATTTAACCGTGCATTTTTTTGCGTGCGTCTTTTTATAAGCTTAGAAAAAAATAAAGTATGACACATTCAAAAAATGTTTAAAGCGCAAAATCTCCTACTTATGAACCCCTTTTTCCATATTTTCGTATTGTTCATTGTGGTAAATTAAGTTTTTTAGAATATGACCGTAAATTTTTTTAATAATTATGTCTGAGCTTTACATAATATAATAACACACGCATTTTGGTGATGTTTTTTTTACCGAAATCGAAACATGCGTCCGATGTACAGCGGGATTTCAACCTTATCGCCACCTGCATAAGAAACGCGTGATTTCGTTAAAATTTTAGCCGGTGGATGGCCTTAAGCCTAAGGATAAGTACAGTCCCTTCCCCTTAAAATAACCGGAATCAGTCCCCAGAAATATTTTACACTTTTAGTTATAAGCTTCGTATTGAACACCTAATCTGATAAAAATTAAATGAAAGCTTATTGAAAGTATCGATGTACCAAATAGTACCTAATACCTACGTCAATTTCCATTGGGGATTACATTTATTAACTGCCGATTTGCTTACACGTGTGCTGCATTACTTTTAGACAAAATGCGCATCGTATTTCCAGTTTCACAATCATAGTTCTGGGTTATTTCCAAATATGATGATTAGGATTTATGAATGACAAGTGTTTTAACCATGATAAGGTCACGTGTTATATTTACTAAACAAATTACATGAAATAACTACGCAATGACTGGACTTGCCGACCTAGAAACAAGATACATCGAGTTATTCTGGCTAAAGAATCCGTGTTTGATACTAAATTTGTAACTGAAGGAGCGAAAAGTATCAATGCCTCCATAATATCGCAGATATGATTGCCACGGATGTTTCCTTACGCATATAACATAGGCCTAGACATTGAAACTAAATTTATTAATTGAATAAATTTATTTATATTCAATCCAGCTCCAAAGTTTGCTGAAGATTTGGGGTCACAAACGAATAGGAGCGAAGGTTTCTTCTGAATAATGCGAAGGTAAGAAAAACAGCATTGTTACATTTGATTTACGGTAAAGAGTAAAATTTACACAACATTGGTCATGAAAATATAACCGAAAGTCGATGGTGTATTTGTAAGACATGTCAGATTTTTGTGGCTGAGGAACCTTCTAAAGCAGATGAAGGACAAGCATTTTCAGCTGAGCACTTTCATTTTGTCAATAAACTGTCATATAATTACCGATAATTGCGAGCTACAATAAACATCGCTAACTTTTATTAATCGTATCGCTTGTTTTGAGCTCACATAACGAGAATAGATACGCTATGGTCCAGTAGTACGTAATTGGGAGTAGTTTAAAAAAAGGAAAAGAAAACACAAAACAAAGTGAAATAGGCTGAATAACAAGACAAGGGACGGTTTTTTTTAGCAAACTTTACTCCATTCTTAATTTCAATTCCTCCAAATTCGTTCGCATAATTAAAATTGCCATAAAAGTTTTCACAATATAATAATTCAATGTGATTGTACTACAGGAATCTCACTAAGAATTTTGTCACAAAAATGTTAGCCACCCTAAAAACATGAAAAATACCATTCCAGGTATCTCTTTGAGAAACAGAATCAGTAATATGTGAATTAGAAAATGGAAAAGGGTACCGACATTACTGTCACATTCATTATATAACATTAATTGTTTTTGTGATTAATTCCTAGAAATCCATTTTTTTTTTAAATTTAATGTAAATCAAAATAATAATGTTATTTTTAAGTTCTGCAAGTATTTTTAGTTTTTATTATTGTTCCGGCTGTTTCGGGGTTTAAAACCATTTTCATTTAAAAACCCCTCCAAATTAGAATGGGATGGGAGTAAATAAAATCATGTAAATAAGTCGTCACAATGCGGATTAACCACAGTTTGAAAATTGCCTTAAACGCCGAAACAGCTATCACAATAATAAAAACTAAAAATACTCGCAGAAGTTAATAATAACATTAATAAATTTGATTTACATTAAATTTAAAAAATATATATACAACATGACTAACATATCGGAGGTGAAATTCAAACATCATCTAATAGGACATTTGGTTAAGGAAAATAAACAGACGGTACGCACAAAACAAACGGACTGACGATTTAATTAAAGAAAACTGCTGGCTTCGAATACGTAAAAGATACAATTCGACAAAACAGAAGACACACCCAGTAATTTGAGAGGCCTATGTTCAAAACCCTCTGCCTAAGCCAAATGCCTGTTTTGAAAACTAGATAACTGGTGACCAAGAAAAAGAGCATATGGTATATACTGTTCGGTTTCAATAGTAAAATCATTATTTGATTATTAGTACTTTTATCTATTAATGTTATTCTTTATGTTTACCTATTTTTAGTTCTATTCAGAATGTGATTTCTACTTTATATTAACAATTACTCCGTGTGAACGCAACCAAATCATCGACAATCATATCTCAAATAATACAATTCATTGTGCATTTCCATGTTTTTCAACCTGTCTAATCGCTTTGTGTGGTTTTCTTTTATCTCCAAATTTTCAGTACAACAACAGCCTTTCAATAACTTACTGTAGAGATATCGAAGCCTCACAAAACAAATATAATATTAGTATAAAACATTTGCGTTTTTAATCTAACAAGTTAACAATACCTGTAGAAATGAGATCTATGAGACGAATGTGTGGTAAAAACCATGTATGATCGAGTGAAAAATGTTGAGATTCGTAAAGAATGCAAGGCTGATGTAAGCGTAGTGAGCAAGATTAAGAAAGGGACGCCTAGATGGTTTGGGCATGTAGAGCGAATGAAAGAAGAGAGGAGTGTAAGGAGAATATATGACGCGAATGTGAATGGAAGAAGCCGGGGACGCCCGAGGAAGACATGGCACGATCAAGCGAATCAAATACTCGAGTCGGGCCATGTCAGAAGTCGGAATAACAGAAGAGAATGTATGAGGCGTTGTATGAATGTGAATGAAGCAAGAAGTGTATGCCAAGATCGAGTTGTTTGGCGGTCCGTCCTCTCTGCCTACCCCTGCGGCGAAACGGCGTGATGGTTAGTTAGTTAGTTAGTTAACAATACCCATCCGCATCAAGAGCTTCTCGAACGAAATCAACCCATCCATAAGTCCAAGCCTTACAACCTTGGGCTGATCGAGGAACCCTGGTGTATTCATATACAACAGCTTCTTTCGTATGTTAGATAAAGAATAAATCTTCTTTTGAAAAGTATTAACGAACAAATAAATTTATAATTTTTATAAACAATAATTATTAATCTAAAACACTCATCCAAATTGAAAAAACCTTCCGAGCAAAGATAAATGTCGCCGGCAGGACTCGAACCCGCACCCTTCTAATGTCCGGTTAGATGCTCTACCGTTGAGCTACGTCGGCTTATCGCAAACCCGCCAAGTTAATCAATATATACTAGTGTTCCATTTTTAATAATTACTGTTTTTATTATATTTTCACCTGTAAACAACCAACTTTATTAATATGAGAGAGGCTTGTAACGGCTAAATCCCTCAAATAGATGGCGTCGAGACAAATTATGTCTACATTTTATTGGTGAAAATTGCTTTGACTTGTCAAATATTTATTAATTGATAAACTAAAGTTCTTAAAAACTTAAGACAAGATTTTTGTGCATAGCGCAAAGGGTAACAATTATTATTTTTATAAACAATAATTATTAATCTAAAAACACTCATCCAAATTGAAAAAACCTTCCGAGCAAAGATAAATGTCGCCGGCAGGACTCGAACCCGCACCCTTCTAATGTCTTTTCCTTCTTGAGTCCTGCCGGCGACATTTATCTTTGTAAATAATAATAAAAAATGTATCGCCGAAGATTTTTTATATCATCCGCAAAACATATTTATTAAATTATTTATTTTTTCATAAGAATCGATCACTTTGGGGATTGGCATTATATTAATCATTGAAGAAAATAATATTAACATAGCGTAAATGAAAGATGAAACCGGACAAAAGGACAGAAACTAAAAATATTTCAGTCGCATCTGGGACTCGAACCCAGCTCCTCTGCCTATCCGGGGCAACGCTCAACCGACTTGAGACCAGTTCAATTTGTGTCATCTTCATCTCAAATTTAAGATTTGTGAATATAATTTTCCATTTTTAATCTCATATTATTAGCAGCTATTTTTATGATGTTTACAAAGTTCTACCCGAACTCAATTGCAAACTTAAACAGTGTCTCGGATTAAAATCTTTCATTTAGCTTACAATTAATTCATTTAAAAATAATATATAGTATATTTGCGCACGTTCCAGAGTGGAAGATACTCTCAGTATCGCCCTGGTGAAAGACCACCATTCAGAATTGAAACGTTGCTTGAAATGGCTTTTAGCTGTGTTTGGTGACCAGATCTGAATAGCCAGGTATTCCCAACCTTCCTCTTCCCCTTCTCCTTCCCCTCCCCAATACCTTCAGCCTCACAACATTCCCCAATTGGGAATGACATAGTCTCACTGGCTCCAGACGGTTGGGAGCAGTTGGGACTCTTGTGAGGTATTCATATAAAAAAAAAAAATATTATCATGTTTCATTTAGGTTATGTTAATATTATTTTCTTCAATGATTAAATATTACAATGAGGTTTTTAAATCTCAATAAAAATAATTAATAATTAAAAATAGACATTATATTAGTTTAGACAATCATTTTGTTATAAACCACTAAATATAATAAATATGTAATAATAATTCGTGGTTTATAAGAAAGTGACATATGTGTTTTATTTAATATACGAGTATGTATTATATTATTGTAAAACAATAATGACTACATTCACAGATAAACACCATCGATAGCTCTCGTTTGTCCTTGGCGTGACCGCAAAAAATATTATATATTCGGCGCGAATTATCCTCATACTTTTGATAAAAAACGCATGTTTTCCTTATCATCTCATTACAGTCAAATATAATAGATAAGAACTTGGCTCTTATGTCTTATGTACCCAGTACCAAATGGATATTATAATATAATAAATCAGTTATGTCTAAACCGTATATAGTAATAAATATTTCGCGTAAGGGCTTATCGGTCATAATGTCTGAACGAATCAAACAAATGTTTGGACTTGTTTAATCATTGGGAAATGCATGTGATATTTTTTGTACGTGGGTTCTATCTTGCAAATGAATAGTAAATACAATAATAACACATAAAAATACTACTGATAACAAAATTAATACATATTTGGAACCCTGGAAGTATCAACATTCATAACTTTAAAAGTTTTTGTTTTATTTATGGATCTTTGAATGCTACGCGTGAATAACACTTAATTAATAAATAAATAATTCTTTTCTTATTTTCTCAAACGATTGGGATTCACTTAGTGGCGTCATTATTAATAAATGAATTAAATAATACACTTTGTATTCACCACTTTACTATGGTATAATCACAAATGATGGAAATTAGAACGCAATAATGTAAGAATGGACAAATTATAAACATAACTAAACATTCTACATATTCTAAAATATGATTTGCAAAATTCAGAACAGTTGTAATTATTTAAACAATCATGCATTTGATATAAATAAAAGTTTGAAAATTTTACATACAAATGCAACCGGTTTACAATTAGACAAATTTGAAATTTTAGAAATCAGTAAAAGCGTTAGTAGTGAATTAAATTTAATATATAATCAATTTTTTAAAATTACCTATCTCTTGAATTTATTTTCACAATAATATTAATAATAAAAATAATTTGTAATGTACATTTGTTATTGAATGTTTTATAATTTATTTCTTTTATCAAATTTTTTATTAACATTTTTGATTAATCACATACCTTCTTTAATCAATTTTTGTTTCTGTTTATAATTTGTCTATTCTTACATTATTGTGTTCTAATTTTCATCATTTGTCTATACTTGACATTATTATTTTTAGTATTCTATATACTCCTGATGAGGAGAGGATCGCTTTCAAAACATGTTGATCTGTGTTTTAATAAAGTGGTGAACACAAAGTATGACATTTAAGTCATTTATAAAAATAAAAAAAAATAGTAATCTCCGAGTTGTGAAGGGGTGACCTCTGATAATGAGTTTACTGGTCTATTTCTGAGTTCAACAACTTATTTTTATTTTCTTTGTTTGGTGCGTTGTTTACCTAAAAATGATGTTGATTTTATCAAGGACACACCTCCTTCATTGAAGATAAAAACATATCAAAATTATCAACTCATTCAGAACGTGACAGGAAACACGTCGATATAAGCATATCAGATAACCCCGCTATCGAAATTTCAACATTATTTTAGTCATTAAGAAAACCTTAATGATTGGGTGGAAAATGTAGAAATTATAAAACAAAGAAAATAAGATCAAACAAATCTGGTTTGAGGCGTCATAAAACGCCACAATGTTTACGATATAAGAAGGAACTACAGTGAAAAATATTATGTCTTTAAAAAATATTAATATAGATGAGCAAATCCCGATTCTGAATATATAAGTTATATTATATACCAGCTGATGTGTACCCGGCCTTGCTCGGGATTTTTTTTTTGGAATAAAGTTATGAAGTTTTTATTTTTTTGCGGTATCATCTTTGGGGATGCTATGTGAAGGGAAGTTGTGAATTATTGCTTGTAATTAGGGTGCCATAATTGATTTGACGGCGAAAGTAACTATCTCCAAATAAAGAAACATTCATTTCAATATTTCATTTCATTCCAAAGGTTTATTTTTTCAAAATACGAGTATATCTAAATTATAAAGTTCTTAAGTGGGTACCTACTCGTGTTTTCCATTTTGAAAATATTCTACTAAAAACAAACTTCTTCTTTTGAATATGCAATCTGTGGCTAACCAGAGTGTTATATCTATGGGTTAACCGAAATAAAACATGGCTGGTTCAATGTTTTATATACTAATTTCGAAACGTTATAGCAAGAGTTTTACATATTGAATTTCATTCAAACGACTCTCTAAACCTTTCCGGCACAATAAGAACAAACTGTGATATTTTCAGCGAAACCGGTTAAGTAATTTTTGAGAAAATCGAGGACAGACAGACAAAAATTCTTTAATATATATATCGATTAAAAATTGGCTCATTCTGAAAAATAAACAAGATAATAATTCAATTATCGATTTCTATAATCAAAGAGATTACCAAATTGACAAAATATTTACAATTATTTATTTGTGAATTTCCCCAAATTTATCTCAGAATTAATCTTTATTTTTAAATACAATGTCGGATGCATCAGATTAAGTCATTTATTTGTCAAAATGCTTAATTAATAAATGTAATTAAACGGAGATAAGTTGTCAATAGGTAGGCAACACCGAATATATCGATATCCGGTATAGGATTAATGAAGATTTATTGATCCTTTTATGTATGAATTTATTTTTATTTTCTGTATATAATAAGAAAATCCAGATATTTTACATCAGTACGTATTTTTTTTTCTAAAGTTAGTTTCAAAGCCCGCCATAACTTTGGCCCGGTCGGTTTTGAGGTTAGAATGTCAAATGCCAAAACAAGGATGAGCTTTACCGTACATAATTTTATATTCTATTAGTTTCATAGTAAACCATAACTAAACATAAGTAATAAAATTATGTATCTTTTGGAAACTTTAACTCAAAGAATAATAATAGTATTGAGAAATAACATTATCATAATATACGAATTGACAAATGGTTTGCCAATGAATATTCTTATTTCTATCATTAATAATAGTTTTTAATTTTGATATTGAACAACAATTATAGAGTTTAATGTCGCCCAAATTATTTTTAAATATCGCCAAAACTAAAAAGAAATACATATTTAAAATAGAAAACAAAATCGACCAATAAAAATTTCCATGCAAATCCAAAACCAGAATACTCGCGGACGACACGCGTGACGTCAAATCTTAGTGCTAACATAATAAGGTGTTTTCATGAGATGGTTTTTTATTCACTTTTAAACAACAATTTATAAATATTCTACATATACTCTCTATACAATATATAAATGAATGTTTGTTTGTCTGTCCTCGATTTTATTGAAAATTACTAGACCAGTTCTGCTGAAAATAGCACAGTTTGATCTTATCAGTACCGGGAAGGTTTAGAAAGTCGTTTGAATGAAATCCAATACATAAAATTGTTGCTATAACGTTTTTAAAAATTAGTATGAAAAACATTGAACCCGCCATGTTGTATTGAGGTTAGCCCATAGATATACCACTCTGGTTAGCCACAGATTACACATTCAAAAGAAGAAGGTTTGTTTGGGTAGAATATTTTCAAATCGGAAAACTAAGTAGGTACCTACTTAAGAATTTCATTATTTAGATATGTTTTGAAAAGATAATAATCTTTGGAATGAAATAAAATTGTCATCGTTGCATTGTTTAGATATGGCAATAGTCGTCACAAGGCATTACTTTTGCTATCAAATCAATTGTAGCACCCAAACGACAAGCAAGAACTCAGAAATTAATAACTTTATTCCAAAAAAATAAATAATCTCGAGCGAGGCCGGGTACACATCAGCTAGTTAAATAATAAACCTTGTATATTCTGAATCGCTGTTTGATAATATACATTAAAAAAAATTTAAAACGTAATATTTTCCACTGGAGTTCCTTATTTAAATTAAATTGCTTCTCACACTTTCGAAATACCCCAAGGAATGGCGAAATTAATGATTCTAGGTGTCCTTTTATTAATTTTACCTTAAATATTTTTTTTTCAGCAAAGTTATCGTACAGCGCCGGCGGCAAGCTGATCTCCCTGGGAGAAGGAATGCCAAATGAGACCCTCTTCCCTTTCAAAGAGATTAACATTCAATTGAAGGATGGGACAGACATTTGTTTGAAGGACGCAGAGTTGGCTAATGCTTTGCAGTATATTCCTTCACAAGGGTAAATAACATACACTATTCACCATTAATATATACATATCAACATGTTTCGAAAGCGGTGCTTTCCTCATCAGGAATATATAGAATACTAAAAAATAATAATGTCAAGTGTGGACAAATGATAAACATAGAACACAATAATGTAAGAATAGACAAATAAAAATAAATATATTTAAGGTTCTAACCTTATCCATGGAAAATCTCATTGTTGGCACAATGGTAGTCTGCATAGGTACCATAGTTTTATGGATCATAAGGATATCTCCCACGTTTCACGTAATTTATTTTTCTTCTCTGAAACTCCTTTAATAAAGTTCTACTTATCATTGGGAGTTTGGCGATATCTCCTGGGATTTGAGCATTTTCCCACAACGAACTCCCCGGCAATAGAAACTAGATATGAATGGATGTTTCATTATTCTATTTTTTGAGACAGTTCTTTGTTCTTTCCACTCCCAATGGATCTGAAAGTTAAAAAAAAATAGTTTAATTTCACACACGAGACCACGAAGAATATAATTTCACTCAGGTTCTCGGGGGATAAAATGGGGAGACGATTTTGAGGAATGTGCCTTCCGAGGTGACAGGGTCCAGTTAATTGCTAATGCTATCTAAATGTCCATAGAAAAATGATATCAAATTAATACAAATCTTTACCGCCTTTTCCAGGTTGCCAAAGCTAGTGAAGCTCCTGAAAGAATTCCAACTATGCATGCACGATCCCCCAGATTGGTCGCAGAGGGATATGATCATCACATCTGGCTCCCAGAACGGAATCTACAAGTCCATAGAGATGCTGGTTAACAGGGGAGATCCTGTCCTAGTCTCAAGTCCACTGTACTCTGGAACCGATATCATTGTAAGTATTTGTATATAATTTGTAATATATTTGTATAAAAATCAAGTCATATCCCAGATTGTTGTAAATTATTTTGTACGGCAACTATTGAAGTAAAAGTGCTTGAATTATCTGAATTTCTTACATTTTATTCATTCGTTGTCATTTTGGAGAGACGTCTCAATGTTCCTGAAGAATGACGAAGACAGTGTCAGCATATATTGCTTTATCTTCCTGCTTATAAAACCAACCTGTCAATAGATTTTTCCAATGAAGGGGAGAATATTGATGCTAAATTGAATCGCTTCTGACATCTACCTCGTATATACTTTACATCAGTGAGGAATGGTTCTAAAGTGAAATCCTCTTTGTTCTATCCAAAAATCTCATAATTTGACTGTGTGATATGAAATCACACTTGTAATATACCTCTATTAATTTCTGGATTTATCCAGAAATTATTATTACAAGTGATTTTTCACTGTTATAATTTTTGTTACTAGTACACGTAATACGTATTTGAAGGTTTTTTCTTACGTTCCAGATGAAACCGTACGAACCAAAACTCTTGCAAGTAAAACAAGACAAGTACGGTCTAAGCTCTGAGAACCTCAGAAACGTGCTGGAAAAGCGCAGACAACACTCCTACACCATGCCGAAGGTGATGTACGTCAACCCCACTGGAAACAACCCAACCGGCACCGTTATACCAAACAGCAGAAGACAGGAGATCTACGATATAGCTTGCGAATACGACCTGATCATCCTTGAAGATGATCCTTACCACTTCATGTGCTTCAACGAGGTAAGCTTCTGACACATTATGTTCATTTGTTAACAATATCTCCGAAAACGAATGTCATCATACCTATGTCACAAATTATTCAATGCATACCAAAATTATCTTACATTTTTTTTGGTTTGATAATATGTTTATCTTTTTTCCCTATTTTGTCTGTTATCTTTGTCTCTTAAAAAGCATTTAGCATTTTTTTAGAGCTGTCGTTGGGCGCCATTGTGTGTTTTTTTGATGTTGACAATATTGGAAAACTATTGATAACAGGAGTGTAATAAAACGCAGATTAACGATAAACGTAAGACTAATACCGGCAACTGTTCAAATTGCAAAAGACACTACCCCTGTCTTGTAATTAATTAATGTACTTTTTAAGGAGATATGATGTGGTATGGCTCTTTACATGACTTTTTGCATAGTGACCATTTTGTAATAAGTCACAACGGCCTTATTGAAGCCAACTTTTCGCTGAAGAAATTTATTATTAATTTTTTACATTCGCACAACCATATTTATGATTATTTGTTGATTGTGAATTATGACGGACCTTGCAAGAAAGACTTTATTTTTGAGTCATTTTCTCATTGCTGAGGATCGTGACCCCCACTCCAATTTCCCTCGTGTACAAGGCTCCTCTACTACTCGCGATTTGTGCAGCGCGGAGAGCCAAGGACACCGACGTTCCGGACACCTGCGAAATTTGGTTACTCCAATGCATCGGTTACTTCCTCTGCTTCTCCTGCCTCCGCTTTGCCAGTGACCATGAGCTTCTCCAGGTTGGAGTTCTCGGTTTGGCGAGCAAAATGTCCAAATAATCTGAGAATATACTGTAGGCAGACAGTT
Organism: Halesus radiatus; assembly: GCA_022606495.2. Lineage (NCBI taxonomy): Eukaryota > Metazoa > Arthropoda > Insecta > Trichoptera > Limnephilidae > Halesus > Halesus radiatus. The sequence continues at coordinate 4,513 of JAHDVE020010002.1, read as the reverse complement.
GATAGACTATTGTGGATGCCAGGCTCTTCCAGAATTGAAATACTTGTGCGCCTGGTTGTTCATGGTCTTAAAAACATCGATACATATTTTTCCTAAGCGTGCTACCTAATCAGACCTTTTCTTCATCATTTTTTTTTCAACTTTCAGGAAAAACCCAAGTCTTTCATATCCTACGACGTCGAAGGCAGGGTGCTCAGGTTCGACTCGTTGTCCAAAATATTGAGTTCGGGGCTTCGATTGGGATGGGTGACAGGACCAACACCACTCATTGACATCATCGAGCTCCACATGCAAGCGTCATACCTGCACAGTTCAACCCTTACACAGGTAAGCTCAATTACGCTCAAGTCCAGAACTAAAGTAGCCATATTATTGAAATTCAAAACGGAATGGTACGTTGTAACTAAACGTTGTGGTAATTTTCACATGGAGATGGTAAAACAAAAAACTTTTTTTAGCTGCTTACTGGAAAAGCAACTTCTAAAAGTTAATGTTTTTTGATTTTTGTTTTTCATATTGAACCCTAGCCTTCTAACTAATTTCACACTAACGTGCGGACCGATCATGATAGCTTTTTTCAAGACATGCTTTCCTTGAGTTCTTTCCTCAACAATGCGTTTGTTTTCATAGTAGCAGGCTGCGCATTTTTCTCGTAGGTAAATGTATTTTTCTCAAAGGAAATTTTATTATTGTGCAGTGGGAACCATAAAGTGAAATTTACTAATCGCTTTTCAGACCCAATAAACGAGTGAATTGTGTACATTTTAATCAATTTTAGCAAAAAATATGTTTTTTTATGAGTGATGGCAATATTTATTACAATAAACAAAGTTTAATCACAGAGGGCCTCCGCGGTCCAGGGGTAAGGCTCTAGACTACGAATCCGAAGGTCGCGGGTGAAATCCCGGCGTGCGCAAATAATTTTTATTTAATTAATTTGTTTTGTTTCACAATTAATTCATATAAAATAATATATAGTATATTTGCGCACGTTCCGGAAGATACTTTGAGTACCGCCCTGGTGAAAGACCACCTATCAGAATTGAAACGTTGCTTGAAATGGCTTTAGCCGTAATCTGAATAGCCAGGTATTTCCCCACCTTCCCCTCCCCACTACCTTCAGCCTCACAACATTCTCTAATGCCATAATCTCACTGGCTACAGACGGTTGGGAGCAGCTGGGACTCTTGTGCGGTATTCAAATAAAAAAAAGAGAGGAGAAAAAACAGATAATTTAAATTTGTAGTAAAATATTCTCCTCACTTCCATTAATGGGGTAAGGAAGAACGCTTCCTTTCTAGGGTTAACAAAAAGGTCCGCGGGCTGCACGAAATGAGCTCGCGGGCCGCGAGTTGTGTATCACTGATATACTCGTAAGTATATGAAGCAATACGCGGTGTTGTGTTGCATTTAACCAATGGTGAGCTAGTTAAAAAGGCCGCACTCACAATCAATGTTGAATACTTCAAGTGTCATTTCATCATCACACATCTACGTCTTTACTCTAATCTCCACATAAAATTGTTGATATTAAATAATCTTAACATTAACGATTTTTTATTATTTACGAGTGCGTATGACATTGTATAGGCGATAAACACGATCAAGTTCAAATAATAACTTAATTATTCCGCAAGTCACTGTGCTCGATGATGTAAACCCCATAATCATTTAACAGTGACAATATTTTTTTAAGTGACTGAACAAATGATGCGGAGTTGTTTTTTATGAGACATTTAACGATGTTTTTCTAATCATACATACTCTTGTGACGGGTTTGACGAGACTCTCGGATGATAAATATTCGTGTGTGATTTTGTGAACCCGTGATACCAACTAACTAACTAACTAAACATCACGCCAATTCTCAGCAGGGGTAGGCAGAGAGGATGGACCGCCAAACAACTCGGTCTTGGCATACGATTCTTACTTCATTCACATTTATACAACGTCTCATACATTCTCTTCTGTTTTGCTCAAGTATTTGATTCACTTGATCGTCCTATGTCTTCCTCGAACGTCCCCAGCTTCTTCCATTCACATTCGCGTTACATATTCTCCTAACACTTTCATGTTCGTTCATTCGTTCTACATGCCCGAACCGTCTAAGCGTCCCTTTCATAATCTTACTCATTACGCTTACATCATCCTTGCATTCTTTACGAATCTCAACATTTTTCACTCGATCATACATGGCTTTACAACACATTCGCCTCAGAAATTTTATTTCTACAGCATTCAATCGACTTTCATCCTTCCTCTGCCAGTTCCATGCCTCACTATCATACATCAGGGTTGTTATCAGCACTCCACTGTGGACTGCTGGCTTTGCTTCCACTATTTATTATATTAGGTATTAGTACAGCAGACCCATGATAAATCACGGGATGTTATAATAGAAAATAAAAATAAACACGTAAATGTACACATTTATAAAAAAAATATATATTTTGCCAAGGACGAAAACCTAACTCAGGAGCCAGATTCCGATTATTTTTTTAAAGAAAAATAGCATAAAATAACCGCAATAATTTTTAGGTTACATTTATAAAAATTACATAATTTTAGTGCTGTCGTTTCGAGCTTAAATCAAGTTTATAACAAAAACCCAAATATTTCAAATATTTTGTGTTGAAATCTGCTTCGTTCTTCCGAATTAACGCATCGGCATCGGTCACATCTGGCGGTCGGTCGTCACCACATGTACTAGTGAAGTGCCAACAGTTAATAGAAACGGCGATTCGGGCCACGGTGGTTGTAAAAATATTGTATACAACCGGGAAGTGGGCTGCTGGGACCCCAACAAGGACACCGCCAGCTGGGGCGAGAACGAGCCTTTACCTTCGTCATTGAGATAGTGGCCAAGTTCCTCAACAAGCACGACTTTGACCTGATCTGCAGGGTGCATCAGGTGGTAGAGGACGGGTATGAGTTCTTTGCCAAGAAGCAACTGGTACTGCGGGGGATTCGATAATGCAGGAGCAATGATGTCAGTGGACGACACGCTGAAGTGCTCCTTCCGGATCCTGAAGCCGGCTGACAAGCGCATGGCGTACGTGCAGACCTACACCAAGCGTCCCGTCACCAACAAAGACAAAGAAGATTGGAAGAAAGGATCAGTACCTCTGGCCCCCGTCCTCACCCGCCCCCCAACTTTACATAACTCCTATAATTTGTATTAGCGTCTTGCAATATATCGTAAGGAATAAATACATTTAGGTTCTTTTTTTTTTCAATTAGACATGTATGAAAACTTAGACCAAGCCGTATTTAATTTTGATAATCTAACTGCATCTCTTTATATGGTCTATAAATAATGTGTAATGATAGTGTCCAAAAAAAAATGTCATAGATTTAATATAGGAATAATGTAAGAATAGGAAGTAAGATTTGTACAGCGCCCTTGAGGTGATTTTTCACAAACACGGCGCTATAAAAATCATCCGATTATTATTATTATTATAAGATGTAACGTAAATACTGACCCCGAGTCTATGATTGGGATAATTGTCTACGGAAGAGATTGGTGAGAGGATGTCTATGGGAGACGGCGGACGGAAGGGAGCAACTCAACATGGCGGGCGACATAACCTGACTGGAGCGGTCGTGATCGACGTGTGTTTTTTTGGGAGAGATTATGTATTTGATTTTCTATTTTGTTTGACGTCGGAGGGCGTCTACTGAATTTGCCCGAAGTGGGTGTGTTTTTTGTTTTATTGATTGATCGATGGCCGGATTGTGAGGCGATGAAGCCAAACCGCGCGTGCCTGCTGCTGTGGTGAAAATCTCGGAAGAAGTGATGAGCGGACCAAAAAGGACATAAGGTAGCATCTGCATATTCCATTGTCTGGACCCCACGGAAGAGGCTATGGCGGATGGCGCTTCAGAAGAGTCGTCCTAGACTTCTTTTTTGGAGATTACTACGATCGGTGAGCATCTGGACCTGGAGAGGCCTTCCATGATGCTGAGGAGAGGAGTCGGACCATGAGAGCCATCAATTATTGTTTGAACCTTTTCGTGTTGGGATCAATCCTTCTCTTTACTCTTTTTCTTTGCTAAACCATGATAGACGTGGTTATAGAATCATTAAATTTATGTTCTTTCCTTTTACAAGGGGTTTATTTACTGTATCAATCAATACATCCCACTTCCCTGTGCTTCACCATCATTCTCACCCACGAATCTTGAGATGAGAGAACATTAGCCGTCGTATCATTTATACGCTACATTATGGCGCCTCACCGTTTTTTGTGAATAATATTTAAGATATTATGGACACGGACTCGGGAATTGATGGGTGAAGTTCGTGTGGTGTGATGTATGGATTGATACAGAAATATTATTAATTATATCATAATATTGTTTATGTATATGTGTGCATACATGAGGTCAGCGATCACGCCATTAGAAGGGTGGTAAATATTAATTGTCGTAATTTTTGGCATATTTGTGACATTGTTATTCTTGAAAGAAACGGTAATTATTTTTGCGACACAGGCATTTCCTGGCGTCG
>JAHDVE020010001.1:0-31693 GCA_022606495.2 Halesus radiatus | reverse complement strand
AAATGCGTTATAGGATGTAAAAAACCTGTAAATGCGTTATAGGATGTAAAAACCCTGTAAATACGTTATAGGATGTAAAAACCCTGTAAATGCGTTATAGGATTTAATAACCCTCTAAATTCGTTACAGGATGTAAAAACCCTGTAAATGCGTCATAGGATGTAAAAACCCTGTAAATACGTTGTAGAATGTAAAAAACAGATCGATTTTTTGATTCACCGTATTTAGAAAGGTTCATAAATAAGTTTGAGCAGTTCGCTCGACTGTACGGGAGATTGTGTTAGCGTCCTTGAGAGTGAGATTCTGCTACAAATAAATTTATTTAAGCCAGAATCTCACTGTTAAATATGTTAACATTGAGTAAAAGAAAAATGTTTTAATAAAGCAATAGCTCTATATGTCTCTGAGGAGTGGTAATTGGTCATACCCAAAATATAGATAAATGGTTATAAAATAGACAAGGGTACCGTCCGTAGAGATGCAAAAATAAAAATCTTTCTTTCAGTATACTTATTTTCACGGAAAATGCATCTAATGCGGTTGACTAATACTAGAGAATTCGACTTACGTAAGCTCATTAATAAAATATGTTGGTAGGTCTATTATTGCTGTTGTGAGTTTTCGTGATTAAATTACTTTGATTCAGAAGATAAATCAATAAATTCTATATTTCAACATCTAATCTAATAATCTTAATCTCTTTTATATACAGTATATATCTGTCAAGCGAGTGCAAAGTGATAAATGTTTAATTCATTAAGCTTAATTGAGCCTGTTTAAATTAACAATTCAATAAACGATTTAATTTATATTGTAGAAAAGCTTGTTTAAGTTTGTCAAAGGTAATACAATACACACATAATAAACTTTATCCTGCTTTTAAATGTATATATCAAAAGCCGTTATAATTTTAGCAAATAAATTTTCTCTGATTAATTAAGTATGCTTCAGTCGGAAAGTTGACAAATTATATTAATTCTATGCGGGTAAGCTTTTTTTTAAAACGACTAATTGTTTAAGTTTGACAAACAAGTATGAAATTATGGATGCTTCAGAAGGCACTTAAATTTTTGCAATCACGATTTTTTCATTTGTGCATACAAGAGCGAGCTTTTTTTATCATTTTCGGGGCGGTCGTACTCCATGTTAGGATTAGGTAAATTTACAAGCACGGTGAGCGAACGAGGCAGGCCTTTATTTATGTTGTGTGAGTTTAGTAAGCATGTAGACGAACGCGCCGGTTTTGCCGGACGACAACCGGCCGGTTAATTCAACAAGGAGACACGTGTACTGGCTGGCTACTCTATTAGTCGGTTGTGCGGTCACGTCCAAATTCAAACACTTACGATGGAATATTGAATGTTATTTGTACAGAATTAATTAAAAAACTGCATGCGAATAAATGTAAGCTTCACTATCGAAGAAATCGCATTGAATAGTCTATGAATTGACAGAATTAATTGTTCATCTTTTAACGGAATATTATTAATTATTTTGTTACCTATAAGATTGTTATAATTTATTATAATATATTTTTTAACAGTCTTATTAAGAAAAATAATGCCAGCGTATATTTTTAAAAAAGAATGCATATAAATTAATTAAAAAAATTACTTTGTATTCGCCATTTTATTAATATACACAGATATCAACATGTTTCGAAAGCGATGATTTCTTCATCAGGAATATAAATAATACTGAAAAGAATGATATATTTCTGTGTATGTTAATAAAGTGGTGAATATAAAGTTTTTTTTTATTTTATTAATAATGACACCAGAAATTGAATACCAATCTTTTGAAGAAATTATAAAAGAATGTATATTTTTAAACAATTGTTTTCAAAATAATTGCCATTTTGTCAGCGCGTGAGAGTTGACTTTTTGAAGCGACACGTATTCCTGCTACCAGCCCGGTCCAGCGCTGGCCTTGGTCCCCCCGGTTTGCATACAACCGGGACGGTCCCGGGCCAGTGTACACTACCACCTTGCGTATATTACCATACAAATTAGCACAGGCCGACGAAAACCAGCCGGTAAAGCCGGCGTGTCTGTCAGCAGCTTAAAAGGCCCATTATTGTCTAGTTATAGAACTTCTAGTAATTACCACGTAAGGGTCCACCTACCTTTGGGTCTACGTCAGGTTGCTGTATTCTCACATCAAGGGATCCACCGAGGACAGCATACCAGTATTTTCCTTGGTCTCCTTGGCGAAACACTGAAAAAATTATAAATTATTAAAAATTCATATAGGCGTATAAATACATCAAAGAAATAAATTATAAAAATACCGTATTCACAAAAAGCTCGCAGCCATTATCCCATACTCAATAAAAAAACAGATTCGTACATAAAAAAAATATTATCACTTCTGATTTACATTAAAACCCTCATAAAAAAGATTAATTTCATCCCACCTTTGTACAAATAAACATAAATCGGCTTTAATAATAATACTGATATATTATGAAAAGGTTTACGGTTTTTATTAATTTGAAGTAAAGTGATAACCTGTAGGCTATACCTAAGTATTATTTAAATCTGCTTTAATCCTTGATAACTTATAAACTTTCGCAAAGGAATGGTAATTTAGAAACTTTTAGGGATGGTAAATTGAATTTATTAAAAATTTAAATTGGCCTAAGTATTAATAATAATTTGACCCCATCAAAGAATTTTACGGTTGAACGGCGCCTTCAAATTTAACGATAAGAGGTAGCTTTCGGGAAATGAAATGAGGTTTAGATATTAATGTGAATAATGATTAAGTCACTTACGTGATGGACTTTGCTACATCAAACTCCCGCAACTAAACTGCCAACACACAGAATATACCCAACTTCGATAATGTAACATAAAAGTCTATTTAAGTGAACTTTATCTGATGTTTGAATTCTGCAAAATTGTCAAAGTGCACAGTTATTTAAAGCTGTAAACACTAAATTACATTATCATTGATGCTTTAAAACCGTTATTTTATAAATCAGAAATTTTAGATACTAGAAAAAGTGTTAATATTCAATTAAATATTATCAATAATCAAATATTAAAAATGTAATAGTTCTCTTTAAATTTATTTTCACATTAATAACTATATTTAGAAGATATAATATAGATTAATATAAGTTTTATTAATAATAAATATTATTTTTTTAGCTTTTACGCCTTGCTATTTTCTGAATTTTATTTATATTAATAATAAAAATATCTATATTTTTTTAATTGTCTAATCTAAATTTATTATTTCATATTTCATAATTATTTTTTTTATATTTTTAATAATTTTAACATGTTCAATTCATTAGATACCTTATTTAATCGCTTATTATAATTTTTTGTTAAAGTTTTTTATTTGTCTATTTGTTTATTATTTGTCTATTTTGAAACATGTATATATTTATAAATATATAAATATATTTTAATATAAAAAAAGTGATGTAAACAAAGTTCTTCTCATTAATTATATTTATAATAACGCCACAAAACAATTTATTATAACACGCCACATCTATTGAAAAAAAAAATATTTTGACGTAAGTCAGTGTATTTGCCGATGTGTGAAATGCTATTTTGACAGTATGTCCCATAAGCGTCTGCGGCGATACGATATACGATGTTTCAAAGTTAGTAAAATCGATAAAAATAGTCAATAAAAACAACATTTCATCGTGCTAGCGAACTTTTTTTTACCAAACTAAAAACCGATACTTCAAATAATTGGAAAAACGGAAACGATCCTTGTCTACAATAAAGCGTAATTTATCAACATTGGTTAAGAACACCCGTATTCATACACCTGTATTATTTATTCTATATTCTAAATAATTAATTCTAATTTAATATAATTCCTTAGAACAGACAATATAAGTCTAGCTAAGAATTAATATCGACCAGGCCAACATAACGATAACTTCCACATACTCGTTGATGTTGATATTTACCTCAATTTATAATAAATTCTTACGTCAAATACTAATGCACCCTACTGTAAAGAGAGCTGCATTGAATGATTGATTTCATCGGAATGTTTCGCGTAAAAAAAGTTAAAGAAAATTATTTTTTTTCCCATATAAATCACTACCGCTTTAGAATACTCTGACGTCAGTGATTAAATTAACTTACGTATGCAACTGTTCATTTGCGTCACGATAAATAATTTTCTGCGATGAAAACTGATTTAGTAATAACAATCACTTCTCAGCGAATCCGACGGCGGTGTATTTTCATCTATTTGCAAAAGGGAACTCAATACCCATCCCTAGTTACTATACTGCCTAGGGGTGAAATGGGGAGTTTATTTGATGACGTGGAAGCCTCGCCTCCCCTATTGACACGGGGGTAGGCGCGCTATCATCTGCCGACACAGCTCGGGCAGGTGGATGACTCTTTGTACCGCTAAAATGATTTTCAGGTTTCGGCTGAGAGGTTTCGATTACGAGTCGTGGTCCGTTTGAGCTGCGTAGCTACCACGACGAAGCCTTTCGATTAACCGTGCACTGAGAGCTGCCGACGTCTGCTACGAACGATAGCAATTCGCCCGTTTCTTGGAACGAATAATCTATTAAGCGAAGCTCCAATTAAATTGAACTGTCGGTACTGACAGGTTTTTTTTCTTATTAAAGGGATGTCATCTAAGTTAACGAATTTAGAAAAGGTACACTGAATCTTACATTACATCTTTTTTAATAGCACTGTAAGCAATTTCAGTTAAAGACAGTGTATGGTATATCATAATTAGAGAAAAGATATTGCAATTCCTCATAATGTGTTTATTTTTTTGTGTTTCAAGAAAATGAGTAAATTTTAGATAAATTCAGTGTCAGAAAAATTTAAAAAAAAACTCGAAATCAAGACTTTGAATCTTCTCACGATAGCTATTTAACATATTTCCAAATTCTGTCGTATTTACAGTTGGCGTGGAGCAATAGTTTTCTAATTAATCTTCAGAAAAACTCGTAAAACTTATTGTTTTATACTTCATTTCTAACAATTGAAAAATGATCAATCAAGGTTTTTAGTGCAAGTTTTCAATTACTATTTAGATCATTTCAGATCAGATTATTATCAATTTGTTTTAACACACATTTCTCCATTACCCAGTCATGAGGAATGAGCGAAATAAAAATAAACGCGAATAAAAAAGGGTAACACCCTTAACTGGGATGATCATTGTAGTGAATGTGGAATTGAGTTAGGGTTGGCCAACTGGAGTTAGCAGTATCGAAACCCAGGCAAAATAATCACAAATCCGTGTCTATTTTGGTGAGATATTGCAGAGGTTATTTGAAATTTGATTTTTATTTATCTCTCAATATCTTTCGCTCGCTCGCGTGTTTTATTTAGGTAATATTTTTCGTTTCCTTTTCACATTCCATAAATAATTCAACGCCACGGTTAAAGATAACGAAAAAGAAGAAACATTCTGTAATATTCCTGTGTCTACCTTTCACAGTGAAATATTTATGTCCGGAATTCGACTTGTGTTCACTCAACACACATCAGTTTCGAACATTTTTAAATAATAGATTCTGGTTACACGTGATGTTTCAGAGAAAACCGCTCATCATTTTATTTTTTAACTAACAGATTAAATATTTGTATTTATTTTTAAGTGGGATGAAAATAAACTTGTGAACTCAAGGTAGTATTGTGGTGTGGTGGTTGAAAGGATACATTTTTCAGCCCCCCTTTTAAAACCTCTAACAGGGGAGGGCATCGGAATAAAAGGAAAAGAGAATAGTATCTTTTTTCGTGATGACTGTCATCTAAAATGAGGTATTTTAACTAGGTAGTAGAGAAAGGAATACAAAAGTTTGAAAGGATCATTTTCTAAGCCAAAATGGTAATAATTTGTGGTTTCTTGAACAGTGCATATTCACGTTCAATGTAAAGAGAAGGGGAACTTAATACTTGTAAACGCTTCTGACCTTAGTTCTGAGTTGTGAGCATCCCCCCTCATCGCGAGCACACATGGTGTTAATAGCGGGGTGGTTAGGAGGCGCGGTTGGGGGTGATTTGTGAAAAAAACAGACGATATAAGAACATTTTATACAAACCAGGGGCATGCGGTACATAGGGACCAATTCCTAGGTGAACAACTTGTATAGAAATTACAAGCAATTCTTAGGAAAGTGAGTTTTAAATGTGCATCACAAATACCGCATTAGGAATGTGGAGATCCGAAAGGAAACCGAGATAAGCACAATGAAGAAGATTGTGAAATGGACGTAAGTATGGTTTGGATAGTAGAGCAAATAAACGGAGAAAGGATGGAAGTGACGGATGTCAGAAAAATATGTAGCCGGGGGTGTCCGAGGAAGGTAAACAGAGGCATTTTCAAATTAATAAATATGCCGGGTATTGTTAAGTCTATATGGTGAATGATTATATACCCACATATAAATAGTTCCAAACAATCCTCCTCTCATCTCTTTCCTCTCCCTTATCCCTTAAGCTTCAAAACATACCCCAATTGGGAATGCCATACACCTAAAAACTTCGGGCAATTAAAAAAAGCAAATTAATCAAATACTAAAGACAGAGATAATGGCGGTTCGCCCTATCTACCTACCCTTGCGTGAAAATTAGTTATTCTTGCTAAAATACTTTTCTAAACACGCACGGTTTTTAATAAAGTAAAATCTTTCTTGCAAGTAAGTGTTTGCGTCTTTTGTCACTTTCATGGTTCTGTAATTATTATTTTATTGAATTGAGATCGGGAAAGCCTTGTTGGCTTAGATAATTGTCATATCTTGAACATGTTTGCATCGCACTTTTTTCTTCGATATCGACGCGATATCATTTTTACGTATAATATGTTTCTCATAGCATATTAATAGATGTAGGTACTTAATCGTACGCCACTGATAAAAAAACTATAATACTGGTTCACGCATAATGACAGAATCATCTCGGAAAACGCGGTTGTTTCCATGTTAATATAATATCGTTATATTTTTATTTCGTTTACATTACCATCAATAAGTAAAGAAATAATATGTTAATTATATTTTACTTAGATGATTTGGGCATGTAGAGCGGGTGTTTGGGAAAGGGAGAATCCAGAAAAAACTGACGCCCTAGGAAGACACGATACGTCCGAGTGAATTAAATACTTGAGTGGGGGCATGTCAAGAGCCAGAATATAAGGAGAGTATGAGACAACACATGAATATGGTGGACACAGGGAATGTATACGAGGATATTCTGGCATTTCATCCTATGAAGTTACAATATGGTGGTGAGGCTGTTTAAAATTTCATATTGGAAATTCTCAAGTCTGCAGATTAGGAACGCGGAGGAACGACTATTTGAAGTATGTATCAAAATATTGGTTCGTTAGCTTCATTAGGTTGAACACACAAACAACAGGTTACAATGCTGTGCTTGTATTTGTTGATATTTCAAAATAAGATGCGGTAAAAACCTTTCAATATGCCCAGTCGGGATACAATGCAAATCCGTGGAAAAATATGCCATGCGAGATTTCATAAATCACACCGGTACAACAAGATGATTCCAAAACAAACAAAAAAACAGTGATATTAACCTAGAGTAATTTCTAGATTTTTTTAAAGTAATCTCTACTTAATAATTGTTTAAAGAATTTAAAATACCAATTTTAGCGACATATTTAAAAAGAATTCTATACTTCAAATACCTACTAAAAAAAAAGTAAATTACCAATTCATCACAGAAAATTTAAATTCGTATTCTCAATATGTAAAATCAATGCTTCATTTGTACAACACCATTACGCACATCAATGATTAAAAAATTTCAATAAACTACCCGAAGACATTAGAAAAATGAAATATACTAACGAACTCTCAAATGCAATTAAAAAACACTTAAAAATAATTAATCATTGAAGAAGATAATATTAACACATCGCAAATGAAACACGAATAAGAAAAAACAACAGAAAAATAAAAAGGTATCAGTCGCATCTGGGGTTCGAACCCAGGACCTCTGTCTGTCCGGGACAACCGCTTTGCCAACTAAGCTAATGAGACCAGTTTTCTGTTGTTTTTTTCGGATTCATGTTTCATTAGGGATGTGTTAATATTATCTACTTCAATGATTAAATATTACAATGAGGTTTACAAACTTCAATAAGTTATTAAAAAAAAAATTAACTTAAAAATATGTTTAAAAGTCTATGAAAATCAAGCAAACTAAAAACAATACACACATATTTGTACGCATATACTCTTATAAGATTGGGCCGTTATGCTATACGGTTAATTTCCGTCCCCACATTGTACTTACATATATTGCATATATTTATTATAACTCTAATTCAAAACTGGTCTCTATGCGCTCTCTTTTTCCATTATATAAACCACAAACTCTGTAGCACTATCATGCAAATATTTTTAAGCATCATTTTCAAAAAACACTTCTGGGAAACATTATCATCTTACCATGTAAACACAATATGTACACTCCGATTATCTACGCAAGCATTGCTTAAAAGAAAAGTGTGGTATTGTAAATTTAACTCAAATGTATCCAATTTCAATAATAAAATAAAATAAAAATTTAAGAAAAATAACAAAAAAACGACAAACCTATCTTAACATAATCTAACTTAGTCAAACTATCCATATTTCCTCTTGTCTTCAGCACTTCACTAGGAGTACCTGTATTGTCGAATAATAGAGGAGGATGCATGAGATAATGTATGAATTTTAATTAAACAAGAAGTGTGTCCCAAGACCGATGGTGGTCCATCCTCCATGCCTTCCCCAGCGGGGAAACGGCGTGATTGTTGGTTAGCTCAATATGAGCTCTTGAAAATGTGACTTTTTATATGAATACCGCGCAAGATTCCCAACTGCTCCCAACCGTCTGGAGCCAGTGAGACTATGGCATCCCCAATTGGGGAATGTTGTGACGCTGAAGGTATTGAGGAGGGGAAGGAGAAGGGGAAGAGGAAGGTGGGAAAATACCTGACTATTCAGATCTGTTCACCAAACACGACTAAAAGCCATTTCAAGCAACGTTTAAATTCTGAATGGTGGTCTTTCACCAGGGCGACACTGAGAGTATTTTCCACTCTGGAACGTACACAAATATACTATATATTATGGTAGATGAATTAATTGTGAAACAGCATAAATTAATTAAATAAAATTTACTTGCGCACGGCGGGATTTGAACCCGCGACCTTCGAAATCGTAGCCGGGAGCCTTACCCCTCGACCATGGAGGCCGTGAATTCCGATTTATCGCGTCTCGAGTCCAACTTGTAATTCAAAGTAACAAAATATTACTTTAAGTCGGCACTAATAAAGCATAATATTCATTTTGAATAGTGGACTCCTTCACTCGTTTGAGTCAATAATAATATACTGTAAGCGCTTCCACATGCGCTAGAATCGCGGTATGTCCCACTCTCAGATACGTGTACAGGCTACGAGGATATAGGTGTGTGTATTTCGTCCATGCCATTCACTAACATCTTCATACATTGCATTAAAAATAATTGGTTTTATTTAAATAATTACAAGCGATATGACAATGAAATAGGTATTGGCGAGAAGCTATTTTTTTAGCAGTACTTTTCAGTATTTAAATATATAAAATAATATCTCCTGTTTACGAGAAACTTATGCAAACAGAGTATGAAAAAAGTCCGTTTCGTATCACCTTCATGTCGTGTTTAACACCATTCCCCAATAGAGGTGCCACAATTCCAGCGGCTCTGTACAATAGGACTTTTGTATAGTATTCACGCAATCAAAATGTATGGCAGGATTCAAGTATTGCCCCTACGGAGATACAAATTATAATTTAGAAGTGATGACCCTATGGTATAGATAGACCTGTGTATAATGTACGGTTCAGCGCCAGGCTATGCTAGGAGAAGATTCCCGGGAGAATAGCGGCGAGCGCGGTGAAATGTATTTAGAAGCTTTTCTTCAGCTTTCAATTAATTACAGAACAAAGGGTTGGGGCGGTAAAAGATCTTGAATATACAGAGTTCAGCTATACAAATACAAGGTGCACGTTACGACCATAAATAGCACAACAATATCACCTTCTTTCATACAAAATTATGACAGTAATAATATTCGTCAGTTTATTGTAGAAGTACGAGATTAATGCCTCGTTAGAGTACCTACCGTATTTATAACAAAGAAATACATCAACTAAACAAGTAGCGTTCCATCTATTGAGTCCAAAAATCCATTTGTATCAAATTTCTTATATTTTATAACTCATCCACATAAAATCCTATACTTACGAAATTGGACCAGGAGCCAAAGGCTGCATCATTTGCGTTAGCTAACGCGAGTTAAATCGACCATAAACCACACATTTTGACGGTTTGGGAGACCGTATCAAGTTAAAGTTTGCATTTAAGTTAAATGGTAAATCCGTAACACAAATGCAGTGACGACGATGCGTTTCACAAAAATGTGTTATTTCTGGCTGATTTAACTTGCGTTAGCTGACGCAAAAGATAAAAAATTGGGCCCCAGGTCAAGGGAATGACAAGTGGGAAGTTGACAGATTGCCTTGATGAAAGCCAACCCCCGATAGGACAGGATACCAGAAGAAGAAGAAGAAATAAGAGACGAGGCGTCTTTCAACCATCCTGATGGGCAAAAAGAAATGGGGAATCAGAGACACAATACCTAAAACCCATAATCTAACATTAAAATCATTACTTAGGTAATAAACACCCATGTGAGTACCTCATCGCTTTTCCTAACTGATTAAATTTATATTATTTAAGTAATAAACAAAACTCTCGTAAAAGTTGAGACCCCACGTGAAGCAAAAGAGAAAATAATATTTTCTAAGGAAAAGTGAATGCAGAAATTAGAAATCATTATAAAGGTTTCAATTATAATACCAATTTCCATGTTCATTCCAAATTTCAATTATAATACCAGTTTCCATGTTCATTCCAAATTTCAGCTTTAATACCAATTTCCATGTTCATTTCAAATTTCAGGTTTAATACCAATTTTCATGTTCATTCCAAATTTCAATTATAATACCAATTTCCATGTTCATTCCAAATTTTAGTTTTAATACCAATTTTCATGTTCATTCCAAATTTCAGAAAGGGTTGTTTAGGTATTCCCTTGGCATCCAAATATATTTTGTGTGTTAAGTTGGTACGGGTCATTTCCCTCTTAAGTGATTTTGTATGAAGTTTAATACTGCCATCATTGTGTTTTGCACATAGCTCCCCTCGCCCTAAAGTTAGCGCAGCGGTGTCTCGTCGGGGTTATGAATATGTAAGTAGATCCTTCTAAGAATAACTTACAAGGAGCACGATAGCCGGAAGGGCATCCCGTATGATTTTTTAATAAACTTAATAGAAAACTGTTAACCTAACTAAAAATGTGCTCAAAATCTATTAAAACAAAGACCAGCACATAAAATCAAATGTAAGGTTTCAGTCTGAATCAAAATCAAAGGTAAATAGAGAATTTTTCCAGAATTCAGTAACACCAAACCAAATCTAACGCAACACCGCAACATTAGGTACATTGTAATGTTTTTTTTTCATTATTATTATAAATTCCATCTTTCTTAATAATTTTTTTTTTTTTTTAGTTTCCATACATACTTTTTCATTTAGTTAACAAAATTCTCACTAGGAGTTCCTGTGCTGAGGCTAGGTTTTATTTGATTTGATTTTTGAAATTATTTTTCTTTTAATAACTAATACGCATAAAAAACACATGAACACCTCAGTAAGGTTATCCTAGTGAGGTGTTCGTGAAAGAATATATGTATATACATATTAACTCTTACAGTACCTACCCATCATTACTACTGTTCACTCCATAAATACTACGTAATTTTATTTGTATTATACTTGCTCAATTTCCCTGTAAAATGAACAAAAAAATTAATAAAACTGTGAAATAATAAAGTGGCAACATTCTTTGTCGATTTCAAGGGATCAGCTCGAAGATAGTTGATGTATTAAATAATTTCATCAAAAGCTTTTTAATTGAATTCGCCGCCCAACGCGGATTATAACTCGGAGGTTTGTTTCATTTCTTTTCCAATCCGCACAATTTTAAAACATGATTAAGCTTTTTGGGAAATGTAACTTTCCCTCCTTTCTACAGATTATCGACCGGATTTAATGATGGCATTTAAATAAAAGGGTGATTAATTTCGCGTTCAAAATGACAACCTTAATATCCATTATAATTATCTTACTTCCGTCGCCATCATTACGAAGTTTAATTATTTAAAGCGGTGAAACTCGCATTTTATAAAACATTTTGATGAGAGTTAATAAATAATACTGAGAATAGATTTCTTGTTGTCCAAACAACAAATTATTTATAGAATAAAGAAGGTGACGTAAGTATAAACCATTTCGTTACGGTGCTAAAAAATTGAGCGCTCTCCAAAGCTGTATAAACATGAACGGTTAACATTTTTTTTTATTTATAACTAGCTGATGTGTACCCCACCTTTCTCGGGTATAATAATTGAGTTGACAGCGAAAGTAACTATCTCCAAATAAAGAAACATTTATTTGAATATTTTATTTCATTCCAAACGTTTATTTTTTCAAAATATATCTAAATCATAAAGTCCTTAAGTAGGTACCTCTTCTTCTTTTCCATTTTTAAAATATTCTACCCAAAAAAACTTCTTCTTTTGAATATGCAATCTGTGGCTAACCACAGTGTTATACTTATGGGCTAACCTAAATAAAACATGGCGGGTTCAATGTTTTTCATCCTAATTTTAAAATGTTATAGCAAACAGTTTTACATATTGGATTTCATTCAAACTACTTTCTAAACCTTCATAACAAACTTACATTGATTTATTTATTTATTTACGGCCGTTACAGGCTTTACATGGACATTTACAAAAAATATTGAAAGGGTACATATTATAATAGGAAATATAAAAATAAACGACATAATTTGACACTTCCATCCAAAGTTAAATGGTTTCAAATAACATATCTCTAACTGATGAAAAAAAGATACGAAAACATGCTTATATTTTAATATTGATGTACTAAATATATCAACAACATCGAAGAATTTGTTGCCTAGATTTAGAATACGTTGCATGGAAGTATAATATTTTGACGATGAAGTAGAATTTTCACAATAAAATGGTAGGTACAGTCTTGTAACTGTCCTACAGGAACATAAAAATAAATTAAATATAGCAGTTCAGGGGTGTAAAACATTGAATTAATAATTTTAAATTAACACGTTAAATCGCCAATAATTCTACGTATAATAATATTACATATGCATATATGTAATTGTACATATAAAATATTGGGTACATGTGCTGAAAAATAGAGAAAAAAACATCATAGAAGAAATAATACGTCCACCAGTTTCGCTTAACCGCCTGCAACTGATTGCTGCCTATGGTCGATATTCCTGTTCCGGTTACTTGAAACCAGTTCCTTTGCTGTCACTGAATACGGTAGGTATTTTTTCCTCGAGGAAGCGGTTATTTGTGGAACCGGTTACTTTTGAAATACTTGTCATAAAAGAAAATATATTGGAAAAACGAAGAAATATGATTTAACTTTTTTTAAAACCGGTTCCTTAGCGAACTCCGGTAACTGGTACCGCAATGACAACCCATTTCAGGTATGAACCATCAGCTCCACTGCGTATTGCACGGTACAGTCGGGTACAGTAAGCGAAAACTCCTCATCATTCTTGCTGACAACCGCACCGCTCCACGAATTAGAAACTTTTACCCGATTTCACAACAAAGCTTTTTTCCTTAGCGTTAGATAAATATTAATACATTGTTATGATTTAATCCAATACATAAATGTATTGTAGAGGCGCATCTATAAGATGAACTCCGTATTTAGTATACTTACAGAGATATTTTTATAATTAGAAATCATTTTAACTCCGTTGATAGCACCGGAAAGGGAATGTTACACTGAACAGAAAATCTCTAGAAGTGTGATCTAAAGATCACATTGATGTGAATGATATTTAAATAAGACCTTTCAACTCGTAGGTCCCAGCCGGGCCAACGAAATTGACAATCTGTTCAAGAAATACATTCGATATTAGAAAAAGTTTGATCGACTTCACTCCAAATAAGGGAAAATAGTCCTTACTTCAGGTATACAGAAACACCCACAACATAGTTCTATCGGTTTATCTAAGTATCATATGCTGCCCAATTACTAACTTTTCCACCGAAATTATAATGAAGATGTCAAAATGGTACATTAGTTTTATTTATTTGAACAATATGGTTATTTTACATCAGTCGAAGGCACCCACCGCTATCCCCAACTGTTTATGGACCAGATAGGTTCCTCCATCGGTTCTCATGTCAAGACAACTCTTGAAAAAATACCATTATTCTAAAAGCCCGGACTGTCCCTTCATAGCACAAAATAAAGTTATACATTCAGAAAAAACAGAGAGCGCAAACTGAATTTACACATATCAATAAGACGTACATTTACCAGCGTTAAAAAAATCTGTAATATTTCGTTCGATTACTTACAAAATATACGTGGTATCACACGATAGACGGTCACACGGAGCTACCGAAACTGGGAAGATATTAGCGAGTGAAATGTCCTACACGTTGAAAAACACATGAAACAAATCAAAAGTTTTTAACTAGCGACTAGCGAGTAGAGATATCAAACTAGGCGTTACTAGCGCCGCGTAGTGGCGAAGAGGTTATGTGATAGGCAAGAATCAGAATTCAACATGTTCTGATTGAATCCGGCGAATATTTCATTTCCAACACTCAAAAATGGCCCAAACATCACTTTGAAGATAGCTAACTCAAGCAATATCATCACAAATGATTTATCTGTAAATTCTATAAGGATTGTTAAGAAAATATATAAGATTACAGAATATAAAAATTCGCAAACTGTATTCCGTCCCAAAATGTGTGAAGTTCTTGATTGTTTTGCTCCAAATTTGGGACTTTAATTGTCAAGTACGTCCCAAATTTGATGCAAAACGACCAAAACTTCACATTAAACCAAGCTTCTGTCTCTTTGAACCACTCCCTGTAATGTTCCGTTTTGGAAGTTACGATACTTTATGTAGGAGGTGGTCGATACGCCCAGTTTAAAAACCAGTGAAAGCAGTTTTTAATGTTTTTACCTAAAACTCAAGTACGTTTTTTACATAGAATATAAAAGATTACAGTTTGTGGATAATTATATTTTGAAAATTTATACATTTTACTAATTATAACCTTACAGAATTAACAGATAAATCTAATTATGAGTATGTACTTTATAATAATATAGTTCAACCTCCTTCCCAAATCTCCTTCCCATCCACAGAGCACTCGTTCCAAGTCCTAACAAATCAACGAATGTCCCATGGTGTACCGGTCGCACCGGGACAGGAGTGATCCTGGCTGGGGTGGTACAATCGTATCGTATCGTATCGAATCGAGCAGGTACTTTCAAATAATATACATTCTGTCAACAATTTCGAGAAATTTAATTGAATGGAATTTTCATTAGTATCAACACTGAATTTAGAACAAATTATGGTAAAACGTGATAAATCATGACATAAATCCTTTTTTTTGACAAAATTGCGCGTTTCACATTTTAATTTTATATCTGATGAGTGGTTTCTTTATATACATTGTTAAATACAAAAAAAAATCCCATGCAATTATCTCGTTAAATTAAAAAAATTACAAATCCGAATATTACTCGTACATTTCCTTATAATTTGATGCAGAATCAACGCCTTCCGGGAATTACCACTATTTTCTGAATACCGTGAGAGTGTTTTTTTTTTAATTATAATATTTTTCTTTTAAACCACTTTGATGTTGCCATGTAAACGATCTTATCGTCCTCCATTTTTTGTCTACAATTTCTTGATAGACCGTACCGTCTATTTCCAGAACTCTTTATTTAACTACGAGGAAATGAAAAAGCAAAAAAAAAAAACGCTCTTTTAATCTAAATCCTTGGCTCATTTTAAAATGGCTAAACCCTTTGAAATTCTTTTGATATAAGGCAAAGAGTGGCATTTGAGAGGGAAAAAACAACAGCGGAAGTCACATCTTCATTTGTCTCGACGCAGCCTTCCTCCCGGGGAAGGTTGTCTTCCGGTTCCAAAGAGCGGTAACGAATTTCCCACCAAACCATTCTAACGAAGGAAAAAACCTTTGTAATAAAAGCACTGCTTCACACCGTCCAAGAAAAACTTCACAGAAAAGTTGTCATTGCAATCTTAGACTAAGTTTTATTAATTGACTTGACATGTTAAACTAGAATGAATTTATTAAAGCGTTATGATTCACATTGAAAAGCGGCGAAATTCAAATTTAACTTAATTAGCAGAGACGTTACTCTCGTATAGAATAGAGATTCCAACATCGAGTCTCGGTCGCGATCTAATCTTTTTTTTTCTGTGTCTTTGTCTATTTCATATTTCATTGTAAATTGTAGAAATTAATTTTTATTTTATTTATTTGATTATACGCCCATCTGGGCTTTTACATGGATTTAGAACAGAGCATAATGAGCTAGCGAAAATTAAAAGTACATATAGCTTTTATACCATTAATTAATGTTAAACAATATCTTCAAACGTTTAACATTAACATAATATAGAAAACTAAAACACCAATATAACACAAACCATTAATGCTACATTATCCACGATACAATAATTAATTGTAGGATTAATTAAATAAATTTGTATATTCGACTGAATCGTCTTCAGTCAAATATTCTATTATATTTTAAGTCCTGAAAATAATTCAGTCGAATCGAAACTAGTCGACGTACTCGTATTTATTCAAAAATAAAAGAGGATTCAAACAAAGCGTATTTTCGTTAAATTAATCATGTCAATCCACAAAGAGTTTGCTCATTGTGAAAAGTTGTAGGATTCATCAAAGTGGTGGTATTAAAGATGACGCTTTATTTTATAAATGGAGTAAGCAAAAAAATATATCAACAATATCTCCAAACTTGTTGCCCAGGTCATGCATTCCATTGGTTAGTCAGTGTTGCAGAAAAATATTACTTTTTGTCTTGTTTTTTTTCCTGTCGGTGCATGGGATTTAATAGTGACAACGATGGCAGGACTGTTAATTAGATGGTTAATGACTCTATGAAATACAACTGGGTCTGAAATAATTCTTCTGTATAATATAATTTAATATGAATTCGCTATAAAATAAGCACAGAATTCTTTTCCCGTCGGTTTTTTTTTTAATTCCGTGACTCCGTGGTTTAGGGCCGAATAGCCTACAGCTCCATGAAAGACATGTATCAATTTGTAATTGTGTTTTGTTCCTATAAAAAAACCTTCGTA
Source organism: Halesus radiatus (assembly GCA_022606495.2). Classification (NCBI taxonomy): domain Eukaryota; kingdom Metazoa; phylum Arthropoda; class Insecta; order Trichoptera; family Limnephilidae; genus Halesus; species Halesus radiatus. The sequence goes on along the minus strand of JAHDVE020010001.1, from coordinate 14,380 downwards.
TTAAATTAGGTTTAAAATAGATAATTTGACGTATCAATTTCTAAGGCAAATCTCTTACAAAGGCATCTATTGAGATAAATGTAAGTTTGACCCCATCCCATAAAGGATGACCCTGAATATAATGGGCCTGTTAATGACCCCATAAATAAGGGACCAAACCTTTCTAATAGATCAGTGGTTCCTTCATAATGGTTGTGTGTTCAATATGTGGTAAAATTGGGGTTTCATAGATAGTTACCCACCGCTCGTTGTTAAGAATAATAACCAACGAAAATAAAGGACAAAATTATATGTGTATTTGGAAAATTGGTGGGATGGCTTATACATTTTAGGTTTTACCATGATATTGGTATGGGGGATTAATAGTCAATAGACTGAAATTAACACATAGTGTTATCTCAGATAACTAACTAACTATCACACCGTTTCCCCGCAGGGGTAGGCAGAGAGAACGGACCGCCAAACAACTCGATCTTGGCATATAATTCTTGCTTCATTCACATTCATGCAACGCCTCATACTTTTCTGTTATTCCGACTTCTGACATGGCCCGACTCATGTATTTGATTGACTTGATCGTGCCATGTCTTCCTCGGACGTCCCGGGCTTCTTCTTCCATTCATATTCGCGTCATGTATTCTCCTTAAACTCCTCTCTTCGTTCATTTGCTCTACATGCCCAAACCATCTAATCGTCCCTTTCTTAATCTTGCTCACTACGCTTACATCAGCCTTGCATTCTTTACGAATCTCAACATTTTTCACACGATCATAAATGGTTTTACCACGCATTCGTTTCAGAGATCTCATTTCTACAGCATTCAGTCTACTTTCATCCTTCCTCTGCCAGTTCCATGCCTCAATGCCATATCTCAGGGTTGGTATCAGCACTCCATTGTGGACTGCTAGCTTCGCTTCCTTGGACAACTCAGATAACATTACAATAATATCCCGAACAACCTCACACGCTCTTAGAATAGAATATCTATATCTCATAAAAAACGTTAGTCTTACTTCGTTACAACAAGAAATTATTATTATATTTTGAATATTATAACCACACCCCTTTTTCCGTGTAAGATAAACAAAAATCTAATTTTTTTTTTTAAATCTCTAAAATTTTTAAAATATTTCATTTAAAAAAATTTGGATTAAGCCACTTTTTTATATTTATACATTGTCGACAGTATATCAGATTAGAAAAGGACAAAGGTTTTTCATTTTAATAGAAATACAGGAGTGCCAGCAGGTTTGACGGTATCCGTGGCTGAGTGGTTACGATCCTTGGATATGAATCCGGAGGTCGCAGGTTCAACTCCCGGATTGCGCAAGTAAATTTTATTTGATTAAATTGTGTTATTTCATAATTTATTAATTAAAAATAATATCTAGTAAATTTGGGGCACGTTCCAGAGTGGTAGATACTGTCAGAATCACCCTGGTGAAAGACCAATATTCGGAATCGAAACCTTCCTTGAAATGGCTTTAGCCGTGTTTGGTGATCAGATCCGAATAGACAGGTACTTCCCCACGTTCCTCTTCATCATGTCCTCCCCCCCCCCCCAAAATTCCTTCAGCCTCACAACATGCCCCAATTGAGCATGCCATAGTCTCACCAGCTTCAGACGGTTGGGAGTAGCTGAGACTCTTATGTGATATCACAAAAAAGGTAATACATACTCGTACGTAGAACGGTCAGAAAATGTCATTAATCTGATTTGATTTTGATAATAATAATAATAATTGGATGATTTCTATAGCGCCGTTTTTGTGAAAAATCACCTCAAACCATCACCGCTGTACAAATATTACTTCCCATTCTTTAACTAATTATGTATAGACAGATACAGAAAAATATACTTACCCGGCAGGTCGCTTCAGATGAAGACAGTTTTATTAGAAAATTTAAGAATATAGATGAAAGTTTTACAGTTGCTATTTTATCCTCCCTTTCCATTGATGTTACATTCATTAGAAGATCGGTGGCACAAGAAAAGTTGGTATTTATTGAAACTTTTACAATTTTTAGGACTGGAAAATATTTATAAAATAACCTTAAAAAGCGTAAGAAGCTTTTAATAGATATTAACATTTTTTTATTTATTTTATACTTTTAGTCATTTACAGTGTTGCGGGCTGTGGACGCATTTGCGCACCGATGCGAGAATTTTTAAACTTTTTTCTATTTAATGACTTTAGGTAAACACTAACCGGCTGGCCTAGGCCTAGCTAAGCAATTTACGGCTGCATTTCTTCAATTTATGGATACGATTGTCTGAAAAGATGAGTTTTATGTTTAGTTCTGAATTCTGTCGAGTCTTTGATAATTCTTAAGTCATTCGACAGTTCATTCCAGGTCCTGATACTCCGAAAGCACGATCACCAAACTTAGTATTATTTAGTATTATTTGGTTAATAATGTGATTCTCTCATGTAAATTTTTAAAATATGTAACAAATATTTTTTCTTCAAAAACATTATGTTTGTCGTATTGCATAATAATATTATCAATAATTCGAATTAATAACTAAACCCTCTCCCCCTTAAGTGACAATCTTCAGAGGAGTAGATATTGATAGCTTATTGACGGCAGCCGCCTCCGTGCTGTTTCTGTTACAACGATATTCTTTTTTTTTTTTTATATTTATCTGTTTTTATAATTTATTAAGTTAAAAGAAATACATAAATATTTCATTTTCTTAATTTAATCACATACATATTATATTACTTAACTACAAATATATTATTCTTAATCTATTTTAATACTTATATTTTATAATTTCTTCAAATGATTGATAACTTTGTGGCATCATTATTAGTTATATAATTGAAAATACACTTTGTATATACCACTTTACTTAAAATATATAAATATTTCTACATGTTTCGATAGCAATGCTATCATCTTCAGGAATAAATTAATATATTTATTTATTTATTTATGTATTCATTTATTCCTGAAGATGATAGCATTGCTATCGAAACATGTAGAAATATTTATATATTTTAAGTAAAGTGGTATATGCAAAGTGTATTTTCAATTATATACTTATATTTTATATTGTATTACTTAATATAACATTATGTTATTTATATACCTTACATGTAATTCCTATCTTATTTATCATCCTTTTATATTATACATTGTTATTTTGTTCACTTATTTTGAGATTGAACACTACTTTTAAATAATTTTCTTACTCGTTTTTAGGCCATCGGGAAGGAGATTGTATATACGAGTATATATGTTATGGTTGAGATTTTCACGGGTGTAAGATGTAGAATAATTTTCTCGGTTTACCCGCGTAATGTAGTCCTTAGAAGGACTTTTTAACTCCTGACGTTTCGGACAAATCACATTGTCCATCTTCAGAGGTCTTATGTCTTGAGTTTTGTTTTGAACTGATCGCTTGAGCGTGTCCGTTCAATCCAAAAGTCAAAACCTAAGTGTTTTGGTTTTGACTTTTGGATTGAACGGACACGCTCAAGCGATCAGTTCAAAACAAAACTCAAGACATAAGGCCTCTGAAGATGGACAATGTGATTTGTCCGAAACGTCAGGAGTTAAAAGTCCTTCTAAGGACTACATTACGCGGGTAAACCGAGAAAATTATTCTACATATATATATATATATGTATACACCCTCATGGCCTATACTTATTTTAACACTTCCAGTCTTAACTGTATTAGTGTATAATTTATTATGTTGTTTTGTATAGTGTCTGTGTACTTGTGATGTTTTTGTTAGGACTACTACGCGGGTAAACCGAGAAAATTATTCTACATACATATATATATATATATATATATATATATATATATGTATACACCCTCATGGCCTATACTTATTTTAACACTTCCAGTCTTAACTGTATTAGTGTATAATTTATTATGTTGTTTTGTATAGTGTCTGTGTACTTGTGATGTTTTTTTTTATAAATCCTGTGTTCGTTTGTATAAGTCCATTTTGTATTTTGTTTCTACGGTGTATTTAGAAATTGTATTGATAAATTTATTTGTATGATATGCCACTGAAGCGATCTCGTTATAATAGCAAACGAACGTATGAAAATAAGTCTGAACAAAATGCTCATTATAGCAGTGATCTCTCTATTGCCGTGATCGTTATAACCGAGTTCGTCTGTATATAAAAACTCACCCTGCTATCAGGATTCAGTGAAACTATGGCATCCCCAATTGTTCCCAATGTTGCGAGGCTGATGGTCGCGTGGAGAGGATGGAGAAGGGAAAGAGGAAAGTGGGGAAGTACCTGGTTATTCAGTTGTGGTAATTCAAGCAACTTTTGATTCTGAATGGTGATCATTCGCCCGGGCGATACAAAGGGTATGTACCATTATATTATTTTGCATGAACTAAATATAAAATAACACAATATTAATTATTTACGCATGCAGGGATTCAAACCTGTGACCTACGGATTCGTAGTCGATGACCTTACTCCTCGACGAAGGAGACCGTCTTATTTAGATATTCGTTTTTGGTTTATGGTTCTATTTTTTTTTAAATATATAAATTAGGGTAGACGATCACACGGTGCAATGCATGTATTTTGTTTTCTACTTTTAGGCGAATTGTACCTCCCTCGATAAAGATAAGTTTGTTTTTTTTTTAATATTTCTTCTCATCGATAAATTCTTTATGATTAGGGGACCCATTAGGTTTCGGTGAATTAAACAGCAGCCAAATTGGTGGTTTTTTCACATGCTCACATCAACCAGTAGTATTTTACCATCATCCGACAAAATTCTTGAAAAATACATTTTGTTAAAATTTGTTAAATATTTGGAAGATTTTCCATTATTGTTACCAATCAATAAGGTTTTTTTTTTTAAAAAAAGCACTGAATTGCTGCTTCAAAAGTTTGCCAGCCTAATACATATGAGCTGAATTGTAATAAACAAACATTAGTCTTATTTATTGATTATTCCAAGGCTTTTGATAGTATTGACCATTGTAAATTACTAAAAATCATAGAAATTAGAGAAAAACTTCTAACACTTTTAAAAATACTTAAGCAACCGCTGCATGAAATTGAAACTATTAAACACTCTAAGTAAAGTAAAAAGAAAGAAGTTTATGGCAGGCGTTCCTTAAGGATATTAGGTCCAATTTTGTATTTTATTTATGTTTCATTTTTTGACATGTAAAGCACTTTGTGTATGGGGATGATACTGCTTTTGTAATTTCTAGCAGTGATTTTCAAACATGTACATGTGAAAATGTTGAACTTGTGAAAGCATGCGTTTATTAAGGTTTCATTATTGATTATTTTTTTAAGCTGGATTTACAAATAAATAAGGTTTGTATACGACTAAGATAAATTGTTAGTAGATTATTTAAATTAAAATTCTTTGTTCAAATCTGTACACTTCGAATAATTTATTTATCATTTATAAAATAAAACAATAACTTTGTTTTACATCACTTTTATTTATACTTTAGCCGACCGGGTTTCGCTACTATACAGTATACAACCCTGCCTCCCTGAAGAAGCTACGGCAGTAGCGAAACCCGGTCGGCTAAAGTATAAATAAAAGTGATGTAAAACAAAGTTATTGTTTTATTTTATAAATTATAATGTCACATCACCAAGTTACCGCTTCATATGAAAATATAATTTATTTATCATTGGTGGAATCTGTTATAAGGTATGGAATTACAGCCTGGGGACTTTCCTATAAAACAAACATCAATCATCAGTGCAAAATTCATTGGTTAAATTATTAGCTCACAAAAGTTTATACGAACAAAGGCTTAATATTCTATACTTTTATCAGAGTCTCAAAATTATTTCAGTAAGATCAATTCTGTAGTACAAAATTATATTTAAGCACATTAATAACCCTATATATAATACAAATAGACTAGAACACAATTACAATACTCGTCTCAATTTTATTGAAGGATTAATGGTTCCCAAGCATAAAAACAAATATGGGCAAAGACCTTTATATCACATGATTCCTATCTGTATAAATATGTTACTATATTTTATATCATGTATGATTTATTGCTTTCGAATATGATCTTATTTTATTTATTTATTTAATATTTTTTTCATTAATTTTTGTAGAAATATTTTTGAGTAAGATTTTTGAGAAATTTAATGTTTTAAGTTTGTTACATATTTTTTTTTAATTTTACATATATATATATATATTGTAACCTTATCCAGCCAATTTTGAGTTTTGAATAACAAGCTCTCGTTAGACGAGCTACAAAAAAGTAGTTTATCGGGACTTTTTGCATTGTATTTATTCTTTTGTAAAATGTAAATAATAATAAAAAAAAGTATGTCACGGTTAGAACACTACTTCGATATTTTAACTGAATAGGTAACAGATACGCACTAGAAATGCCTTTTATGTAGAATTCAATGGAAACCGATGTCGCCACTGACCTAGTACCTTTTGGTTCTGACAGCGTATATCGCCATTACATTTTATCAAAAATAAAATTTCGTAATAATGATGAAACTATTTTCTGTATTTGAAATCTAGGCGAAGAATGGTCAGAATTTTGGATAGCGACACATTCCCGCATCGCATTTCTTGTATATGCCTAGATAGTATTAGGAAACAAACATAATATAAATATGTTTGTCGCCAGTTATAAGTCTTAGTTTGAAGTCGCTAATTATAAGTCTGAATTACTTAGTTTCTAGATCACTAGCTATACATCTTAGCTGTGAGAAATTAGTAATAAATCTTAGCTGTAAGAAATTAGTAATAAATCTTAGTTATAAGAAATTAGTAATAAATCTTAGCTGCAAGAAATTAGTAATAAATCTTAGTTGTAAGAAATTAGTAATAAATCTTAGCTGTAAGAAAATAGAAATAAATCTTAGCTGTATATATAATAAATCTTAGCTAAGATATTAGTAAAAAAATCTTAGCTGTAGAAATTAGAAATAAATCTTAGCTGTTAGAAATTAGTCATAAATCTTAGCTGTAAGAAATTAGTAACAAATCTTAGCTGTAAGAAATTAGTAATAATTCTTAGCTTTAAGAAATTAGTAATAAATCTTAGCTGTAAGAAATTAGTAATAAATCTTAGCTGTAAGAAACTAGTAATAAATCTTAGATTTTAGAAATTAGTAATAAATCTTAGATGTAAGAAATCTTAGCTGTAAGAAACTAATAATAAATCTTAGATATAAGAAATTAGTAATAAATCTTAGCTGTAAGAAATTAGGAACAAATCTTAGCTATAAAAAACTAGTAATAAATCTTAAATGTAAGAAATTAGTAATAAATCTTAGCTGTAAGAAATTAGTAATAAATCTTAGATATAAGTTATTAGATATAAGTCTAATTGTTATAGTTATAGGTTAGATAAATTATGTTGTACAGCGGATTTGGATTATGGTGGATTTCTCACGAAAACAGCGCTATAGAAATAATTCATTTAGTTTTATTATAATGTTTCATATGTGTATCCTACAAAAAAAAACGTAATTCGGATATTTTTTTTTATGTGAATACCGCACAAGATTCCCAACTGCTCCCAACCGCCTGGAGCCAGTGAGCCTATGGCAGCCCCAATTGGAGAATTTCGTGAGGCTGAAGGTATTGGGGAGGGGCAGGAGAAGGGGAAGAAGAAGGTTGGGAAATACCTGGCCATTCATATATCGTCACCAAACACGGCTAAAATCCATTTCAAGCAACGTTTCAATTCTGAATGGTGGTCTTTCAGAGTATCTTCCACTTTGGAACGTGCGCAAATATACTACATATTATTTTTTAATTAATTAATTGTGAAACAGCACAAATTAATTAAATAAAATTTACTTGCGAACGCCACGTTTACATAATTGTAGCAATCAGAGAATTTTATTTTCTTACCGAATACAAATACTGTTCATCATCTCTCATATGGCAACAGATCGTATCTATTGCGGTGTTGTTAAATGTGAAAAAAAAAACAATCAATTCTGTGGATTTTGCTCGTTAGTACAATACGTGACTCGACTCACTATTATTAAATAAGTTTCACGGCGACTTTATGTATCGACATTTATATCAGATTAAGAGTGCTTTGTGCGAAAAACAAAAAGGCCGTTGGCGGGCCAAAATCAACATGTTTATTTGTTTTACAAATAATTCTGGCCCAAATAATAATGAGCGCCTTTTGGAAAAACGAACAACTTTTCTGGGGAAAAAAAAGTCCGAGCATTACGCAGCAAATATATTGATACTATTTATGGCGGAAAATATGGTACACATTGTTTTATTTTGCAGGTTTTGCAAATGTACATTTGTCCGTATTATTAACTCGTCGTAGAGATATGTGAATTTTGACAGAGTGAATAATTGTAATACGCTAAGCTGAAAAAACATTCAACATGTTAAGGTCTCTCTTATGTCACTTTGTTCTAGAATAAAAACCAATTTGCGAGAAGTTACTGCGGAAGAAAGTGTAAGAATTTGATGGAGTATTTGTCAAGACAGGGTTGTTTGGCGATCCATCCTTTCTGCCCACCCCCGCAGAGAAGGCGTGATGGTTAGTTAGTGCTCCTTGAAGATGAATTTATAACGCGATTATAATTATCTGTTCAAGAAACAATTATTATACATATTTAAAAATGTATCAATTTCACAAGAAGTAAGAAATTTTAGCTTACTCTGGGCACGAAGACACCCCCCCCAATAACCAAAGCCACCTAGATCACAAGTCCGGGACAATTCATTACGTCGGCCTCTTAAATTGTGAAATTTAAAAAAAACTTTTTTTATTGAAAGAAATCTATTTTAAATGATTTTAACGTTCCGGTTAATTTTTTTTAAGGTTCTCATAAGTTAAGAGGCCGATATGATTCAGTGTCCCAGCCTTGTGATCTAGACGGTGTTGAACACACTCCTATCGGTTTTTTCTTCAGTGCTTAAATAAACAGTTTTAAATGCTCTTATAAAAATGCAAAGGAAAAATCTATAATAGCGGTACCTATTATTAGTGTCATATTGATATAAAAAATAAAAACTTTTAAAGAAAAAGGATTCGTCTCGATTAGTTGATTTAAAAAAAAAATTTATTGTAGATTTTAGAGAAAAGGGATTGATCTCAATTAAATGATTCAATATTATTTACTTGTATTGTTGATTTTAGAGAAAAAAAATTAAATGCCCAGGCGAATAATTCGGTTTTTTTTATGCATAACGCATTGTCCCCTACCCTTAGGTTTAAAAATATTTTGCTTAACTGCGATTGTGATGACATGTCAATGACAATACATTTTTAAAGGACTTTGTGGTTTAATTACCACAGTATTATTAAAAATTATAGGTGCATCGAACACTATAAATTATTTTTACTTACTTCAAATTTGTAGTTTATTAAAATTTTTATAAAATTAATCCCTTTTTTTCCGACATTTCGGGTTTTTGGAATGGGTGCTTTACAAATATCGAAATTTCGTTAATTCACTTAATTCAATAGAATTATTATACATAAATCACTAATTATGTTAAAAATCAATACTTAATATTGAGTTTTTTCTATTGTTAAAACCACGCAAATATCAATATTTTTAAGGAATGTCATTCACTGAATAACAGCTACCATACGAGAGTTAAGCAAAAGTAATAAAGCCTAAGAATAAGGTCAATGCCTTATTCTTGAGAAGAATATACAAACCAAAAATATTACTACAAGCTATGTGTTTTATGTCGCCACGAATATCGGTAATAGTTATAAAATTTGCTTGGCAAGCGGAGTCTAGAAATGTTTGTTGTAAGCGCGAAGATGGGTTTTTATTTATTTTGAGAAGAATTTATTGAGAAAGAAAAAAATGATCAAGGGAATCTTTCACAAATAATCTTTGATAAATACAAGTATTTTTAAAACTTGTTTCATACAGGCGTTCATAATTTTCTAATTAAAAAAATATATCATTTTCAAGTTTACGCTTTATATTTTTACAACGTAATTGGCAATTTTATTCTAATTCTTATTAAGAGAATTTCTAGTAAAGAGTTCATTTTGTACAAAGCATATTAATTGGTTTTCATAATGTAAACCGATTCGTAGTATAGATTAATCAAAATAATGATTTCACTATAGCCGGAATCAGGCCTTTGTCCTTTTTTATGCGACCCATCGCTTTTCTTTCGTACCGTGTCACGATCCATCATTTGGGTAATACTAATCTAATGCACGAAAAGCATGTACGAATAGACCTAAGCTTCGAGACCGCAACAAGCACTTCTAGTACTATCACCACTATGTCTGTTGCGGGCATAAGCTGTTCCGTACAGCGCGTAGAATACATTCCCTTTAGCCACCCACCGACCACAATCTCCAGACTGTCATATATCCTCACAAGACCTGTCGCAGGCATTATACGTAATATTATTATTTATTGAAAAAACAATTTTATTTTATTTTGATGAACCCTAACAAAAACAAAAATCATACTTAATCTGTTAAAAAATTTACCCCACTGTCAGTTATTTATTAGGCATGTGTAATTTTTTGACAACGGCGTTTCATACAGGATATCAATAAAATAAAACCGTCGAACAGCTCGACAGTCATGAAAATGTATTTATCATTGAAAATAAATGCCGTCCACTTAACACTGTATATTTTGCACAAAACTCGTGAACTAACTACTGAAAATTATCCCTGTGTTTGATTTCTGACCCTGTCCACTAGATAAAAGAGGAGAGTGATATAAAATTTCAAAATAATAATTATAATTTGAAATACCGTCAATTTATTATTCAATGTTTTATGATCATTTTAATTTAATATTTTTGATTAATTGCTTACCTACTTTAATCATTTTTTGTTTATGTTTATAAATTGTCTATTCTTACATTATTGTGTTCAATGTTTATCATATGTTTATACTTGATATTATTATTTTTTAGTATTCTGTATAATCCTGATGAGAAAAAATTCGCTTTCGAAACATGTTGATACGTACCATATATATTAATAAAGTGGTGATTACAAAATAATTTTTAATTCATTTATATAAAAGTTCGTCTCTATTCAGGTCAATTAATATGTACCCTAAATTGCTGAAAAAAGTGAGCGAAGTATAACATTTAAAAAAAATATTAATCTTTATAGAACCTAATTAAATTATACTGAAAAACTATTTACATTGCCATCGACTACATTATACAACATTTTCTAAGTTCATGAAATTGATGACATCTATAAAAAAGACTCATCATTACAAATATTCAAAAAGATAACACGTTAAAACAATCAAAACTAAATTCATCATTAAAGCATAAATATAATATCTCAATTCCTTTATTTTCTAAACAACAAATTCACAATAATTATATTAACAAAGGGATAAAATATTTTTAAGATCCTCCAGTAGAAGTAAAAAAAAAATACAGATTCACTATGATTAAAAAATAAACTAAACTCATTTTTCGATATTATATTTTACAAGAAAGTCGTGTGAAAGTGTAGAGATATTACGACTTTCATTTTCAGAACTACATAAGAACTGTTCCCGTTAATCCAAAAACACAATATTTACCATTTGTCCATAATCTTTTCGATTCACGGAATGTCACGACAACGTGATGGCGATTTCGTGTACGACTCAGTGTAACTCAATAGCAAGGTATCAAATAAGGGGTAGTAAATAAAGTAATAAAGTGGACTTACAGTGAAGAACCTAAACAAATATTGGACCCAATACAACTAACTACCTGTGATGTGTTCTTGCTTCTACCCTTTAAAAATCACTCTCGTATGTGTATAATATATCATGTCTTAGAATAATTCGGCCATATTCGGGAATTCTTTAAAGCTTTCATTATTAATGCACAAAAAAAAGTTTTAAATCGAAAATACAACTTCAAACAGTATTAAGGCAGAACGGTAAGATCATTTGCCTCTGGACCCAAACAATAACGTAAAAAACGGCTATTCAAAATATGCGTTACCTTTATATTAAATGATGTATGAAATTGCACATCACTCACACCAAATACATCAGTAACGCTCTGGTGGTAGACCACTGTTTAGAACCTAAACTTCTTGTCGCTTAAAATGGCTTTAACAATGTTAAGTTACAAGATCTGAGTAGGAAGACAATTCGCAACATTCGTCATATACAATCACAGAAGAAACAATTCATATAGCTTCCCTAACACACAAGGGGAAGAAACGAAAATAAGAGAGGAGGGAGGGCGAGCTGGGCGTGCCGCCAATTTAAATAATACAGCAACCAAGTAAAAAGATTCGGTTTGTTTACAATAACCGAATATTTTGTTAGAGTGCTTAGTTTGACCCTTTTAATAAATGTTTTATAATGTGCTTATCGTAGTAAAAATCACGTGAAACAAACGTGGATGGCATTAGATGACTGCAGCTGGTGCCAAAATGAGTGTCACGTGACCTTTGCCTCCAGCCGTCGAAATCGTCCTTAGGGCAAGTCTATTAATTCTGACGTCAGTGTACACAATCTACTCCCCTCCTATTTTCTTCTATCTTTCAACATTCCTCTTTGGAGATGGTTTACTTGGCTTCGGGCAATGAGAATCTTGTGTTTTAGTCATTTATAAATCTAAAGCCCTTTCCTTCCATTCGGAGTGCCACATTACCCCGCATGGTCCATCTACACGCAGCGACCACATGTTCAATCAGTTTGTGCAAAAGATTACTCAAAAAACACGGTGCACTGTGCAGCGTCCACACGACAGCGACTTGTGTGTGCAAACACTTTAAGCAAAAGTTTGTGTGCGGCGAATCAAGCGTTTGCATCGGTCAATTGAAATTCTCCCCGTCCATACTCGAAACCGATTGGTGCGAACCTGTTGCAATCATTTGAAGTACATGCAAGCAATTTGCGCCGTCTTAACGGATTTGCTTACTTGTGCAAAATAGAGCAAATTTAGTTTGTGCGAGCTGTTTGCGCGGTATATCGTTCTGCCGTCTTAACGTACATGTTCACTTGTCCAAATTAAGATTGTGCAAGTAAGATTGAGCGTCTAGACAAACCTTAAAAAAGACTGACAAATAAATGCATTTAAATAAGCCCCATTCAGATACGGATACAAAAATAGCTTCGCATCTTTTCTAAGCTGATGACAGTCACTAAAAAGATCGTCATTGTAGTCGTAATAACAAAGGCCACCTTTTTAGTGGCTGGCAAGAAAAACCGCCAGGCTACTTTTGTAAGCATAATTAAAATGTGGTTAAAAATCTATCACGATCACCTGCCCTAAATTCGTATTGTTACCATTTCTGGCAACAAGAGACTAAGATGGGTTTGAGATTTGTTTCAGCATATCCTACAATACATTATAAATAACTTTATAATTCGAGGAAGCTCGCAACAACAAGTAGTAACAAAAGCCAATGTTACGGCAATGTAGGAAAACTTTACAACTTCCTAAAGTTACCCAAACCGAGCTTATTATTTTCTATTTTCCAAGCGAAAAGGTTTAGTAATCTGAAATAGTGAAATTTGACACAACGGTTCATAGAAACTGGGGTTCTTAAAGACTTTTTGAATATCAAAGTTACGTTGTTTTAATTTAAAGAATCGTATAAATCAAATGGTAATGAATAAAACATGTTGGCACCAAATAAATCTATTGAGAAAAGTTTCCAGGCCGCTTTCATAGTTAGTTTAATAACATCTCGGAACAATTAAATCATAATGAAAATGTTATAAAATTACAATTTTTTAAAGGAATCACATATTGGTAGAATACCACATAACATATTTTTATTTCCTAAAATGATCTGTGACTTTCTTATTAAAAACTGACTCCTGTTTCGCCTTACTCCAAAAATAAAGATCTTAAGTTATGTAAAATTGATTTAAGCACATACTCGTATTTCCCTAACTCTTTGACTACCGAGGTTAAGGGTTAAGTCAAATTAACACGAAGTTTGAGATTTGAGTCCAGTTTATGTTTTCTACTAGTTAACAATCGTCTCCATGTCACTCATTTCTGATTCATTCGTATCTTTAGTTAGATTTATGTTATCTTTATATTTTTTCAGGATACACCGTTAACGATTTATAAAAGAAAATTTTAAAAGTTACACGTGTGTTATGTTTTATGTTTTTTACTGATAAAAAGTAACCCTTTGAGGCCTTAAATAAGAAAAAAAATATTGAAAAAATCTTTACTATCTAAAAATAAATTTGTACATTTTCAAGTGTTCACTAACATAAAATATATTACAAATCTGAAGACAATAATGCGGGTGTAAAGGGGTTAACACAAAACACCGACACTTTACATAAAAGAAACCGAAACTATTATTAATGACTGTAAAACAACGCTTTTTTTTACTAAAACCGTTTTGGACAAAAGGTAATTTAGAGCTCTATAAAACGAGCACGATAAAAACATTACCACAAAACGATGCT